>BNJM01000244.1:382403-500390 GCA_015472975.1 Rousettus leschenaultii | reverse complement strand
TACACACCCTAACCCACAGACACGCACACTGTGTCCTCCTGGGGTCATGTTAATACTAGCCTGCACTCACCTCCAGACACAATAATGAGGAAAGAAATAATACAAGGCAAGATAATATCAGGTTATCCCTCTCCAGTTCCAAAGCTCCATGAGTCCATTGATAAGCCCACAAGTTGACATGTAAACCTGGGCTTCCATTTTCATATACCTAATTTCTGCCCTTGTATTAAAATTAGTTAAATAGGAAGAGATCAAATAATGAATGAAAGCAGAGAGAGAGACACAGAGATAGAGATACAAAGACAGAGACAGAGTCAGAATCACAGACAAAGATAGATGTAATAATCTCTGGTCATCCCTGAGGGAGTGTAGTGAGGAGAAAGCATCCTTAGTTGGTAACATTCCAACTGCAGTTGTTTTGCCTTATGCTCTGAATTTTCAATAAGGTGGCTAGTAACTATTTATTCAAAACATAAAACAGAAACTTCTTTATGCATCAATATATATCACAGATCCAACACCTTGCTAAAAAATTTGCAAATAATAAACCTACAATTTACAAAAGGAAATATAGAATGTATATAAAAAAGCAGAGGTTTTAAAGCTGAAATGAGACTTTAGTAAATAACTTCAAGTGTAAAGCCTTGGAAATTCAAAAACTCAGTTTTGATACTAAGAGCTAATACCTTTTAGTTTTTTGAATGAGAGACAGCCGGACATTCTAAATGCCAATATCCTCAACCAAATAGTGTAGACAATAGTATCAATTTAGAATGATGTCAGATTTAAACAATATAGGAAACATGCTTAGCAAAGTTAATCATTTATTTCCTGTTGGTAAATGATGACCACTGTGATGAGATGAGACAGAATATTGTTTTCTGCATCTAATGTCTCCATCACTTCTCCACCTGTAGGACTCCAATTACACAGCTGTATTTTATTGTTACCTCTCCTATCTTCTAAGGGCTGGAAACCCTCTAGACAGAAATCACATAAACCCATGAATATCTCTTTACATTGAAAACCATTTGAAAAACTCCCAAATTAAACTCCATCTGAGTGATATCTCAATGAAGAGAGAAGTCACATTTTGTAGCTTCAAACACAAGGCTCATGTCTTGTGACCTTTTCACCCATGTCACCCACATAGAGCCCTGCTCGTGCTCATGTTAATCTCCAAAACATTGAACTTGACTCACAGCTTCTCCTGGCACCACCATATTTTAGTTTCTTGTCATCTCTCTCATCATCTACAGTCTAGATATCCTCTAATCATATAAAAACATTGGCTGATAGAGATCTCTGTATATTGACAACTATACATAAAACTCCCACAATGAACTCCATATTAGTAACTCCTTAATGGAGATAGAATATAAAATTATATAGCTTCAAATAAAAGGCCCAATTCTCTGCGAAATTTCCATCCCCTTCAGTCACATAGAGCCCGGCCAATACTCACACTAATCTCCCAAATGATGAACTTAAATTCCCTCTTCACTTGGTACCAGAGCTACAAAGCTCAGAGACTACACACACACACACACACACACACACACACACACACACACACACTTCCCTTGCTCGGAGTCTCCCACGAGATATTTTGGAACTTTTCACCTACTCTATCCCCCAAACTAAATGTCCTCTTTCAGATTGCCTGCATCCTCTCCTTCATGGGCCCTCTCCTCTTATGAACATTAGCAAAGTAAAAAGATACTTTCTCATCAAGTTACTTACATATTAGGATGCCCATAGCATAATTTTTATTTATTCCTCTGTCTTTTCTCCCTGCTACACAGTGAGTGCAGTGAGGCATGTAGCATGTTACACAAATCACATCCCCACCTCCCGATGTAGCGGAGTTGTGAACAGTAGCTGAATAAATAACCATTCCATGGAGAGATGAGAGAACATTCTCACAGAAATTGTTGCTGATGAGAGAAGGAATAGAAGGAGGCAACACTGAAGTAGCTGTGGAGGGCAGGCCAGAGGAAAGTTTTCCATATTCCATATCAGGATGCAGTAGGGTGGGAGATTATCGTTTATAAGAAAAAACTAGAATAGAACCAAAAAGGCATAAGAGAAAATATGAGAGTGAACTATATACAGAGTACATACTTAATCATATCATGGTTCTTTTTGTCAATCCCATGTATGTGTGTGTGCATGGTGTGTGTGCATGCTGTGTGTGTGCATTGCTGTGTTTGTGTGCAGGCATGCTGGATCACAACATAAAAAGAATGTCTTATTTTGGGAGAAAATAAAAACTTTCTGAATGCACTGCAATAAATGTAAGAATAGTTTTAAAAGAACACTTCTTGACAATGAGAGAAAAGCACCAAGAATGAAGAGCCCACAGAGAGTCAGGTGCAGAGAGAAGAGGCAGCTGGTGCGGGTGCTGCAGGTCCCTCAGACTCAAGGGACCTCACACTGACTGGATCTTTACTGCCCCACTGGCCTCATCATGGCGTCCACCTCAGCCCTGATCTAATTGTTATTCCTGCACTCATTCCACATTTATTTGTCCAACCTTTTATTTATATGGCACAGTGGTAGATGAGCCTGGCCATTCTCTCACGTTTCCTTGCAGAAGACTTTCCTTTGTTATTTCCGTGCTTTGAATTTTGACCTCTTTGTAACAAATATGATGAGTACACTAGTCCTGTTTCTCTTCCTTATATAACATGAAAAGTTCTCCCCAGACATAAAGTCCTGCTTATGCTTAAAGAACTATTGGTGCCCTTTATGTTTACATTCATCCCTAAGGAAATGATGTCATATTGCACTCATTTCACTGTACTGAGCCTTGTCCTTTGTAATATGAGATTCAATGAGTAAAGACCTCACTTATTTTGTCTATGTGGTTTCACAATATGTGCATTAATACAGAACAAATGTTGCAGAATGGGGAAATATGGCCAAGTTAAAATAGTAGATTTTAATAGTTGTATTAAGTCAACTTGATTAATAAGTAAGACTAATGATAAAAGAAATGATTTAAAACACAATAATTTAATTACATTGATATGGATATCTAATTCTAGACAATTGGCAGAGACCTGGATAGAAAAATATAAAAATATACATTTGAAAAGCTCTGAGGAAGAAGTATCTACTGTTATAATTTCTACCAATATAGACATAAATAGATTCAGATGTCCTTAGGAAAGGATAGATGTGAAGATTAATGAATGAAAAAGAATGTTGTGATGACATATAAATATTTAGGTGTAAAAATGATGATAGGGGATACAATATGACAGACCATTAGAATTGAACGGAAAATGATAATTTTCACACTTTCCAATAAACACATCTCTATATATATGAGGGAATTCAATGCCATACAGCAAAGTTGTTAGAAAAAACTCCATTTTAACATATTAAACAAGTTAATTAGGGTACTTAGCAAACAAACAACACCAACTCTGGTCTCTGGGCGAGGCTGGTTAGGCTCTCAGAAGACGTCAAGTAAAAATTCTCGGATTCCATCCTCTCTGATCCTTCCCCGAAATGCCTGCTGGGATATTAGACTCATCTGAATGGGGTCTCTGAAAGAAAGAACTCCGTGTGGAAGTCCGAATGCCTCTCTGGAAGGTTGATGATGCAGACTGAAGCTCTGTCCTCAGACAAGGCAGCAGAACACAGTAAAGCACTGGTCCCACTGTGACTTAGGAATCAGAAATAACAACTATGTCTTGTAAAGCGTAGGCTTGTACGTAGAGAGGAGATCACTTCTGCTTCATTTATCTGCTCATTAGGCATTGTTTCAGATGGTACTCCCATCTCTGAGCCATGATTTTCCTGTGAGACACTGGTCTGGATGGGCTAGAAATTTTTCCTGTTGATTCTCTGTTCCCAAGAGTCCAGGGGAGAAGTCAAGTGAATCCTGTTTTCAAACTCATTCTCCATGATTTTCCTACGTGTCAGAGGCCTCACCTCCCCGATTCTTATCCCAACCCTGCATTAAAGTTTCCTCAAATGTCTAGACTGAGGATAATGCCTGTATTAGGTCCCAGGGTTTTCAAAGAATTGGCACATGGTGGGACACAAGTATTAATAGGTGCAGAAAATTGTTATATCCCTCTTTGTCAATCAGGAAACTCTGTGCCTTTCATGTAAACATTGGACACTACACACCTGTGCATAGTGACACTTTACCAAGTTAATGAAGAATACTATACTTATGTCAGAATTTAAGAGCTGTCTTTAGTCCCACATTATAAAAGATTAGATAATTATAAGAAACATATTTACATAATTTTATGCCATATATATGAGCTTTTACCTTCAGGTTTTGTCAATTTCAATTTTTATAAAGGTCCATCCTGTGGGTTGTTCTGTTATGAATTCTATCTCACATTGCAGAAATGGGGCTTGAAAAAGTTTAGTGATCTGCCTGAATTTATAATCATAGTAGGGAATAGGTACTGATTGGAGTCTGTCAGGATGCTTTAAGGTTTTAATGTCTGAGCCTGTGGTTCCCTGGCAGAGATGATGTTGCCCCTGAGCTATTAGGCAATGTCTGAAGACAGGATCTAAAAACCTACAACATCCATCCCAAATAATTATGTCAAATTTGAAGGTGAGATGTGCTAGTCAGGACCAGTACTTCTCCAAATTCAGCATGCATATGACTCATACAAAATTGTCCTTCAAGTGAAAATACTAGTTCAGCAGGTGTTGTTGAGCCCAGGGATTCTGCATTTCTCACAAGCTCCAGGAAGATTACGATGCTGTAGATTGTACATCATCTGCACCCAAAAAACCGTTTGCATTAAATTTTGGATGAAATGTGTGCAGTCATGCACCATCAAACAAAGGGGATAAATTCTGAGAAATGCTTGGTTTGTTAGATAGCATAGAGTGCACTTACACAAACCTAGACAGTTAGCCTACCACATATCTAGGCTATGTGGTATAGTCTATTGCTCTGTAGGAGAAGAAAAATTTTATTTCTACCATTCGGGGTTCTTTTCTGACACATCCTTTAAACCAAGGAAAAAGGTTAAATAGAAGAAAACCAATAGAGTTTAATAACACGTATTTCTTCCGTGTACATGGGAGAGATTCAGGAAAGCTGAGTAACTCCCCAGAGTGGCCTGAGCTGCCATGTTAACTACCGTCCTTAGCTGAAGGTAGAAGTACTGGGGTTGGATGTAGCCAGTTATGGGAGGTTATTAGAGAAAGCCTAGTAAATAAGATAAGGTTGTTATGCAGACATGAGGCATTGTTTTCTTCACTGATGAGTTTCTAGAGAAAAGGTCACCTCACTTTACTGCTGTAGCCAGGGAGATACCCTTACAATTAGAGATTTTCCATACTATGCAAATGTTCCTTACAAAGTGTAACTTGCACTTGGATTTCAGAGCTTCTCCCATGTCTGCTGTTTCTTAAAATTAATCAGTATAAAATAATCTTTATGGCAAACTGATAATTTTGGGGTGACATGTTCTGTTGCCTTATACTTCCTAGACTACAGACCTATATAATGTGTTATTCTACTGTACACTTCAGGATATCGTATCACGATAACTACTTGTTTAGCAATGCTTCATATTCTGATGTTACCATGACTGTGAAGATTTAAGTGATAGGAATTTTTCAGCAATATTATAATCTGTGACATATTTTTTTTTGGTATTTATTGTTTAATTAAATAATTAATTGTTGGGGGGTGACAATGGATAATGAAATCCAATAAGTTGAAACTGTGTACTTTAACAGTAAGTCACATATATACTTACACTGTGTATTCACAACCCATAATTAAATTTCTGTCACCACATATTTGACCCACTTTACCCCATGTACCTCCTCCCTCTCCTTTTCCTTTTGGAAACCACTAGTTTATTGTCCATGACCATGAGCCTCTGTTTGTTTGTCCTTTTCATTTGTCTCTTTAGGTTTATATCCCACATATAAGTGATATCATGTGATTTTCAACTTTTTGTGTCTGTTTTTTTTTTTTTGCTTAGCATAATTACCTCAAGGCCCATCCATGTTGTCACACATGGCTGTATTTCATCTCTTCTTATGGCTGAGGAATAGGCCCTTGCATATATGTACCACAGCTTCTTTAGCCAGTCTTCTATCGTAGCACACTTTGACTGCTTCCATTTCCTGGCCACCGTGAATAATGCTGCTATGAACATTCATGTGCAAAGATCATTTTGGATATGAGTTTTCAAGTCTATTGGTAAATACCAATAGAGGGATTGCTGAGGCATATGGTAGATTAATTCTCAGTATTTTCAAGATTCTCCATGACTATTTTCCATAGAGGCTGTACCATTTTGCAATCCCAACAGCAGTATATAAGGGTTCCTTTTTCTCCGCATCCTCTCCAGCATTTGTTTTTGCTTGTCTTGTTAATTATAGCTATTTTAACAGGTGAGAGATGGTGTCTCATTGCGATTTGATTTGCATTTCCCTAATAACTAGCTTGTTGAGCATTTTTTCATATATTTGTTGGCTATTTGTATGTCCTCTAAGATGAAGTGTCTGTTCAGGTCTTCTGCCCATTTTTTTTATGGGATTGTCGTTGTTTTTATTGAGTTGTATGGGTTCTTGTGTATTTTGAATATTAGGCCATTATTGGAGGCATTATAATAAAATATATTTTCCCATTCAGATAATTGTCTCTTTGCCTTATTGATGGTTTCTTTTTCTGAGAAAGCTTTTTGGTTTGATATAGTTCCATTCATTTATTTTTCCTTTTACTTCCATGCATTTGAGGTCAAATTCATAAAATCCTCTTTCAGTCCAATGTCTTTGAGTATAGATCCTTGGTTTTCTTTTATCCATTTTATTTTTCCAGTCTTATACTCAGGTCCTTAATCCATTTTGAGTTAATTTTGATATGTTGAGAAAGAAAGGAGTCTAGTCTCATTCTTTTGCAGGTGGCACTCCAGTTTTACTAGCACCATTTATTGAAGAGGCTTTCTTTCTTCTGTATGTTTTTGGCTCCTTTGTCAAAAATTATTTGCCCATATAAATATGGTTTATGTCTGGACTCTAGTTTATGTTCCTCTGGTCTGTGTGTCTATTTTTCTGCCAATTCCATGCTGTTTTGATTACTGTCGCACTGTAGCATAATTTGAGTTATGCAGAGTGATGCCTCTAGACTCACTCTTTTTTTTCTCAGGATGGCTTTGACAATCTGGAATCTATTCTGTTTCTATACAAATCTTATGATTTTTTCTTCTATTTCTTTAAACAAATACCACTTTGATGGGGAATGCAGTAAATCTGTATAATGTATTAGGTAATAAGGTCATTTTAACTACGTGATTCTTCCAAACAAAGAACATGAAATAGCTTTCCATTTTATTGTACCTTCTTCAATTTCTTTTAATAGGGTCTTGTAGTTTTCATTACATAGGTCCCTCACAAATTTTATTACATTTCTTTCTGGGTATTTTATTCTTTTTGTTTCAGTTGCAAAAGGGATTATTTTTCCACTTCTTTTTCTGACACTTCATATTTACAATACAGGAAAGCTATAGATTTTTGAATATTGATTTTGTGTAAAGGAACTTTACTATATTTGCTATTGTTTCTAGTAATGTTCTTATGGAGTCTTTAGGGTCTATATAGAGAATCATGTCATCTGCAAATAGTGTCAGTTTGACTTTGTTTCCTATTTATATCTTTCTCTTGCCTGATTGCACTTGCCAGGATCACCCATGTTATATTTAATAACAGCGGCAATAGTGGTCATTCTTGCCTTGTTCCCAATCTTAGAGGGAATCTTTTTAGTTTTTCAGTATTAAGTATAATGTTGGCTAAGGGCCTGTTATATATGGCCTCTATTATGTTAAAGTATTTTCCTTCTATAGTGATTTTGTTATGTGTTTTGATGAGAAATGGATGTTGTATCTCGTTGAAGGCTTTTTCTGCATCTCCTGATATGATCATATGATTTGTATTTTTTAATTCGTTTATGTGAAATATCACATTAATTCATTTGAGTATGTTCAGCTATCCCTTTGCCCTTGAAGTGAAGCCCACTTGATCGTGGCGTATAATCTTTTTAATATGTTGCTGTAGTTGGTTTGCTAATATCTCCTTTAGGATCTTTGTATCTGTGTTCATGAGAGATATTGGTCTGTAATTTCCTTTTTTTGTATGTTATCTTCACAAGGTGTCAGAATCAGGGTAATATTAGCCTCCTAAAATTAGTTGGGAAGTATGGCCTCCACTTCTATATTTTGGAAGAGCGTGTGGAGAATAGGTAAAAAATCATCCTTAAATGTTTGGTAGAATTTACTGGAGAAGCCATCTGGTCCTGGATGTTTAATTTTTTGTGGGTCTTTGATGATTGTTTCAATATTCATGTGATGATCACTCTATTTAGATTTTCTAGATCTTCTTCTGTCAGTGTAGGAAGATTGTATTTTTCTCAGTACTGATCCATTTCTTCTAGGTTATTAAATTTGTTATTATATACATTTTCACAGTATTCCTGCATGATCCTTTGTATTTCTGCAATGTCAGCCAAAATTTCCACTATTTCATTCCGGATATTGTTTATCTGTGCTCTTTCTCTTTTTTCCTTAGTGTATCTAGCCATGAGATTGTCGATTTTATTAAATTTCTCAAAGAACTGGCTCTTTGCATTTATTTTTTCTATTGTTTTCAATTTCATTTATTTCTGCTCTAAATTTTGATGATTTCTTCCCTTCTGCTGCCTTTAGGCTTCATTTACTCTTCTTTTTCTAGTTTTTAAAGATGCAGCGTTAGGTTGTTTATTTGGGTTTGTTCTTGTTTTTGGAGATAGGCCTGTAATGTCATGAACTTTCCTCTTTTGATTGCTTTGCCGTGTCCCTAAAGTTTGGCATGTTGTCCTATCATTATCATTTGTTTCTATGTATCTCTTGATCTCGGTTTTTATTTCTTCTCTGACCCAGTTATTCTTCAGTAGCTTCTTGTTTTTTCTCCATGTATTTGTGCTTCTTCCTCATTTCTTTCTGCAGTCGAACTTTAGTTTCAAAGCCTTACAATCATAGAACATGGTTGGTATGATTTCATCCCTCTCATATTTGTTGAGGCTATTTTTGTATAACAGCATGTGGTTGATTTTGAGAATATTCTATATGCACTAGATAAGAATGTATGCACGGCTGTTTGGGAATGGAAGGCTCTGTAAATGTCAATTATGTCTAGTTGGTCGAATGCGTCATTTAAGGATGTTATTTCTTTATTGATTTTCTATTTGGATTTCTGTCTATAACGTACAGGGGGTTATTAAGAACCCCCACTACAATATGGTTTTGGTCTGTTTCTCCCTATAGTTGTGTTAGTAATTGCTTTACATATTTCGGGCTCCTTGATTGGGAGCATATGTATTAATAAATGTTATGTCTTCATGCTGCTTGATTCCCTTTATCATAATGAAGTGCTTCCCAGTATCTTTCTTTAACTTTTTTTCAAGTCTATTTCATCTGATATTCGTATTGCTATTCCCACCGTGCTCAGAATTCCATTTGTTTGAAATATCATTTTCCACCCTTTCACTTTGAGTCTGTATTTGTCTTTGGAGTTGAGATATGTCTCCTGCAGGTAACATATGGTTGGATTTTTCTTTCTTTTGATCCATTCTGCAACTCTTTGCCTTTCCATTTGTGAGTTCAGTCCATTTACATTCAGGGTGATTATTGAAATATAAGGTGCTCTTATAGCCATTGATTGTTTTGCTTTCCGATAGTTCGGTGTTTCAATTGCTTCCTTGTCTATGTGTTTCTGTTTTTTTTTTTTATTTGATTGGCTTTGTGGGTTTTTGTCTGTTCTTCTTGTTTTATGATATATACTTCAGTTCTGAATAGTTTTTGTTGTTGTTGTTACCATTATGTATATGGAAAGGATATTTATATACACAGAGGTTCATTTTTTTATGTGTGTGTGCCTTATCTCCTTTCCTTGTGCTAATTTTGATCTTTCGACCCACCCCTTTTCAGTCATTTTTATCTCAGTTTTTCTCTATGAATGTTGAATTTTCATTATTATCTTGTTATAACAATTCTCTTCTTATTACTCAATCTTGTAGTGCCCTGTTCTCAGTAGGGATTGCACTAATCTGCTTCTATTTTCCTGATAATCACTTTACTCCTAATTGTGTATTTTTGTTTGTTTGTTTGTTATTTTGTTTTAGGTGAGTTGAACCCTTTCAATATTTCCTGCAGTTCAGGCCTTAGAGTGGAAAATTCTCTAATTTTTGTATGTTTGGAAAGGTCCTAATTTCTTCTTTATATTTAAACAAGAGCTTAGATGGATACATTTTTCTAGGGGGATAATTCCTTTCACTTAATGGTTTCGGTATTTGATCCTCTTCCTTTCTAGCTTGTAAAGACTGCGCTGAGAAATCTGATGATAATCTAATGCATTTTCTTTATAAGTTACCGACCGATTCTCCTCCCTCGCTACCCTGAGAATTCTATCTTTTTTGTTCATTTTTGATAATTTTAATACAATATGTCTTGGTGAAGGCCTTTTAGGGTTTAGAAAATTGAGTGTCCTGTTCACTTTTTGAATTCCAAGCTCCACCTTATTCCTCGGGAAATTCTGCTGAACTATTTTTCTAAAAATGCTTTCTATTCTCTGTTCCTTTTCCTCACGTTCAATAATGCATATTATTCTTATGTTTCCTCTCCTGATAGTATCAGCTAGTTCTTTTACTTTTCTTTGATTATTTTTCATTCCTCGCTTTCTCTCTTCTTCATCCTCATTTATTGCTAGATTTCTGTGTTCGATATCATGATCCTTTCTACCATTCGTTCAGCTTAGTTTCCCATACTCGCTATTTCATTTTTAAGCTCTTGAAGAGTTTTTTCTATCTCCAAAAGTTCTATTCTGTTCTTCTTGAGGGTTTCAATCTCCTTGCTCTCCTTATCTAGTTGTGATTTTAATTCCTGAAATAGTTGACATGACTCATTTTGGAACTCACTGATATTTTTCAGAAGTGCCATCCTGAAGTCGCTGTCTTTTAAGTCACATATTTCTATGTCTGTAAGCTTATTTTCTGGAGATGTATCTCTTTCTTTATGAGATGACTTGTCACATTGGTTGTTTGTGGTGTTTCATGAACTATTTTCCCGCCTGGACATCAATGGAAATGTATTCTGCTGTTTTTCCAGAAAGATTTATTATATAAAGGTCACTCTGCTACCAAGAAGGTGCTTTTCTTTTGGCTTCCAGTAGGTGGCTTCTAAGCCTCTTGGATCGCTGGTTTATATAAAGCCTAAATAATGTCTTTTATTTTCTTGAAGATATTTAATCACACTCGCTCCTGCCAGGTTCAGTCCTGTCAGTATTAACAACAGTTTTGGTAGAGTTTGCTCAGATTTCCCTGATACTCTGCAGCTAGTAAAAATCAACTATTTTTTACCTGCATTCCTGACCCACTTCTCTGCTTTCTGCCCTGATGACTGGGCCCTGCAACTGTCTGTATGCAAGTCAGGGCACTTCTAGATAAGGCTGTTCAGGGAAGTCACTGCACCTTCTTTTCTCCTCCTCCTCCTGCAGGGAGCTCTGGCGGGTGTGAGAGTCAACGTCTTTATTTCTCCCAGTGCACCAACTCATGCCTTGGATCTAACCTGTGGAATTTCTTATTTGCAGATCTCACAGTCAGATGAGCTGGTGTCCCTTTTGAATGGTTTTGTTCACTTTAGACGTTCAGCTTATTTTTGTTTCAAGGGGAGAGATCCAAGGATGTCTCTCACAGTGTCATGTTTCCCAGAATACTTGCTAAGAGATTTAGAAAACTATTTTAACTATACTTATATAACATACTTATTTCTAAAGATTTAGCCTAAAAGAAACTCTTTACCTTACATTTATTGAATTTACTTGCTTTTAACAATTAATTTTAGATTACTTATGATAATTTTATCATACCAAGTTGTTTTTCTTGCTGTCAAAATTAACAAAATAGATGACAGGAATTGTCTAATAATTAGATATCTAATTTATAGACTAATAAACCCAGGTGGAATCAAGTATTATTTAATAATGAAAATTCAAAAGATGCGCATATTTAAACAAAGAAAAGTTAAAAAAAACAATTTAATAGCAAATGCTTTACAAGATATTGCTTCTGAAAAGCATTTGGGTTAGTGTGTTATTTTTTTTGTTAATTCTCATGTAAACAACTTGATTCGTTAAGCCAATTTTGTATGACAAAGTAGCAATACTATTCAGCAATACAAATATGCTATATCTAGAACATACACACGCAGACATGCATAAACATTCAGATAAACATAAACAGAGATCTCATAGCTTCCATTTAAAAATGTTAGCTTTTGTGTTCTAGGTATAGGCCAAAACTCAGAGGTAAAATGGGATCCAATTTTATTTCTGGCCTTTGAACTAAGTTAAGACTTTTCTCAGGTGAACAAAACTTTGCATGCTTTATGATTTCCTGAAAAGCCTTTTTGAACTTAATTAATAATTAATCATAAAATGTATTCCATTGTCTCGAGGAAGCCTGAGTTCCATTTTTAAGGGTGCCCTTAAGGTGGACTTGTTGAGAAATACAAAGGTCCGTAAATGAAAAAGCAAGCATGCACAATAAAGCTGAAAATCTCAGAAAGTAAAAGAGCAACTATGGATTAACCGAATTTAAAGTGGGAGATTTTCCTAGATAATGATGGTGTTGGGGCGAAGCCTGAGCTCAATACAGTGGCTACCCCGTGTCTGTAGAAGACGAAAATGGTGGAGGAGAGGAGAAAGGTTTAGATACCATTTACAATTTACTTCTAAACCAATAAACAAAGTACTGTTAAAAAAGACTGACAGACAACACATAAACGTGACAATGATTGAGTACTCTCCTAAGCAAACCTCAGATAAGCTAGACAAGTTACAAATATCAAATTCAAGTGGCTAGTGGAAACCCAGGGGATGATTTTCTAGTACAAACTAACAGAAAATTAATACAGAAACAAATGCAAAGAAACTGATTCACAAATCAGGTTAAAAGTCTTAGATCTACCCCCTTTCTAACAAGATGCCCTAGACACAAGCAAAACAAATTGGCTTGTTCCTAGGGGAAAGCCCAAATGGAAGGAAGGAATTCGTGGTTATACATATTGAGGTGACTTACACCACCTCTAAGAGAGCTGGTTGGCTCACAGAAGTATAGATACAACAAACGTACTTAACACAGTCTACCAAAACCAAACCAAAACAAAAAAGCAAATGGGTAGAGCCCAACAATTTGTATCTTACTTTCAAATGGAGACCTCCAACTAAATTCAAAATGCAGGTGGCATTGTCCCAAGGGATGAAAACCACAGAAGATCTTGTCCTGAGGGAGAGAAAGCCCAGACAAGGAGGATTTCTGGCTGCTCACAAGGGGACAACTTCCTCCAGAAATGAAGCAACTTACCCTGACACAAAGTGAAAGTAGAACAAAGTCCAAAGGCATTTCCTTATTCCAAATGAGTTATGTTTCAAGGGCAACCACCACCTGCCAGAAAAATTCCCTCCTGAAACTCCAAGGCAAAATGATCTTAGCAGCTGCTTGAGACTCACAAAAGGGAACCTCAGCCAGTGTTTGACTGTCATGGGCACCATCTCCTGGCTGTCTTGTCATAGTTTCTGTGCTTTAAAAAGGTGTGAATTTAGAGTAAGGAAAGAGTTATTGACTGAGAAGGGACCAGTCTAAAAAATGGAAGACGTAATCATGCCTCTAATACAACTTGCTCGTTGGACTAGGTTAAGAGTTTTTAAGGTGCTAGGGATAACATGTATGTGGAAATGCTGGTGGGGCAAATTTTAAGTGGAGGATCTTGGGACTTGGCAATTTATGGTAAAAGAATTGTCAACCCTGGATATACCAAGAAAACTGACCCTGTATTTCTGAAAGGGTTTCAGTGTTCAGATTCCAGAAATGTCCTTGTCCTTTGGTTGTGTGGGAGTGAAGGGGCAGTGGTGAGTCTTTGGTTTTGCATGCAGCTGGAGCTCAAAGTTCTCTCCTCTGCACAAGTTTTGGACGCACGACTTGCAGTTTTGGGATGTTGTCTCTAAAAAGCAACTCAGCATCTTGTCAAACAAGATAAGACCATCTTAGCTGGTTCTGTAGTTACAAATGGAGTGTATGTACATACACATATATGTGCATTTTTACACGATTTTCTTTCAGATAAACATACGCACATAGGTACAACACAGACTCAATATTCTCACCTTTATGTTACAAGGAAACTTGAAAGAAATTTGGCAAAAACAGACACAGACGTGAAAAGAATGAAAGGTTAAGTCAGTGGAAAAAATGGCATAGATGATAGAAGCTTTATTCATCCTTCTTGCGACCATGTCAAAGTAGGGATGCAAAAAGAGAGCAAACAGCAAGCGAAGTCACCTGAGATCTAGATGAACAGAAGCATTAGAACTACAGAGAGAAATAATTAATCAACATGCAACGGTAGAAGGTAGGAAGAGGTGAAGACGCCAGGCTGCCCCGTCTCAACTGGCTGAGTGCGACAGAGGCTGTGGCGGCAACAGCTGGAAGCTGCAGACGCCTCTTAAAGGGTCGTGTCCACAAATGGACTTTTGCGGTGTGTTGGCCACTTGAATTTAACCAAAATTAAAATGCCAGAGGTTAAATACAAAGAAAGAAGCAGCAAGAGAAAGGCAGTTAGGTACCCACAAGGGAGCACCCATAAGACTGGTAGCTGATTTCTCAAAAGAAGTGATGCAGGAGAGAAGGGCTTGGCACAAAATATTCAATGTGATGAAAGCCTAGAATCTCCAACCAAGAATACATTATCTAGCAAAGCTATCATTTAGAATTGAAGGACAGATCAAGAGCTTCCCAGACAAAAATAAGCTGAAGGAGTTCAACACTGAGCCGATATTACAGGAAATATTGAAGGGACTTCTCTAAGAAGGAAAAAAAAAACATGTGTCAAAAATATGAATAAATAATGGCAATAACTACATTCCTATCAACAAGTACTTCAAATAGAAAAGAATGACATGCTCCAGCCAAAAGATAGAGTGACTGAAAGGATGAGGAAACAAGACCCTTTACATATGCTGCCATCAAGAGACTCACTTCAGATTAAAAGACAAACAGGACTAAAAGAAGGTGATGGAAAAGGATATTGCCTTGATTGACCTAGAGAGTATTGCACAGAATGAAATAAGTCAGATAAAGACAAATATTACATATTTTCATGTACCCATGGAATCTACAGAACAAAATAAACAACAACAAAAAATAGAAATAAATTCATAGATACAGAGAATATTTCGAGGGCTACTAGATGGGAGAAGTGTTGAGGGGGAAAGTGTTGAGGGGGAAAGTAAGAAATACATATGGATAGTTACAAAATAGACATGGAGATAACATAAGTAACATAGTCAATGATGTTGTAATAAATATGTAAGGGGGAATAAGGATACTAGAATTAGTGGGCAAACATTTTGTGAGTTATATAGATCTTTAATCACTATGCTGTACAACTGAAATGAATATATTATTGTATGCCAACTATAATTGTAAAGAAAGAACTCATCAAATTATACAAAGCAATATAAGCAACTAATTGTCTATTATGCTTCAATAACCACACCTCTACCCCAAAGAATGAAAGGATAAATTAACATGAAACAAAAGACTATAGAAATTTAAATATAAAAAGTTGAAGTGGAGTGGTTGACCTTAATTTTAATAATAAATTACGTCTTCTATCTCAATGCACAAAGGCCTCAAAGTCAGAACAACTTTTATTTTTATGTAGTGAAGACGTCATTAGACCAGATAAAGGAACAGAATACGCAAAGTGATGTTAATTTTTTTCTTCTACATAAGGTGGGATTTCAACCATATTTCCTTTGCAAGGGAAGCTAAGAGAATATATTAAGTGGTTAACATTTCATTTCCTTAAAAAAACTTCTCTTGGATAAATGTATTAAAGTCCTACTGTTGCTAAAACTGTAGGTTTAGTAAAAGCAAATTTAGCTTTTACTATTTGGAAGGTCAGAACCTTAAGTGAGTCTCAGTGGTCAAAAATCAAAATGCCTGCAAGGCTGGTTCTTTCCAGAGTCTCCAGAAGAGAATATTTTTTTTCTTCTAATCCAGTTTCTTGTGGCTACAAGTATTCCTTGGCTCATGGCCCTTCTCCATCTTCAACGTCACCAGTGTGACATCTTCCAAACTTTCTCTGATCCCAACTATTCTTCCTTCATTTTCACATTCTAGGACCATAGTGATGATATTAGTCCCACCTGCATAATCACAGTCAATCATTTTATCTTAAATTCAGCCTATTAGCAAACCTATCCCAAAGGCCGCCTTAATCCTCTCTTATAAAAAGTAACATATTCAAATTTTCCAGGAATTAGGGTGTAGCCATTTTTAGAGCCTCATATTCTGCCTATTACAAAGTTGTTTTCAGAACTATATTATTTGGTGTCCCTTAAGGGCCGTTGTATAAAATAAATAAACACAGGTTTTATCACAGCTTCTTGAATGAGAAAATACAGTAATACATTGCATAATGACATTTCGGTCTATGAGGGACAACATATACAATGGTACTCCCACGATATTATGAGGATGCTGAAAAATTCTCATCACATAGTGACACCATTATCATGGTAACATTGTAATGAAATGCATTATACAAATGCTTATCACTGTGTTACAGTTGCATAAAGTATTCAATACAGTAACATGCTGAATAGGTTTGTAGCCTAGGAGCTATAGTGGAAGACAATTTTTTATCCCTGAATTTTTTATCCCTTTGGTACTTTGATTGTATTAGGCTGGTTAATTTTAAGAAGGAGCACACATGCTGAAAATCAAGTACAAGTTGCCCTTTGCAAGGGACCTCTACTTAAGTAAGAAGAATCTCTATTTGTAGGGATGCCTCGTTTGCTGTACTAGGAATTGTGTGTGTATGTGTGTGTGTGAACTTATCTCTAAAAACTCATAATGATACAAAAGGCAATGACTTAAATCTGCGTAACAACCTTATGCTGTTTGCTGTGCTTTTCCAGGTAACCTCCCATAACTGGGTCTCCTCTCCCCAACACTTTCTTCTGTCTACTCTAAAGACGGTAGTTAAGGTGGTAGCTAAGACCACGTTAACTTAGGGAGTTCCTCAATTATCCTGGGTCTCTCCCATGTATATAAAAGGTATATATATTATATTATAAAATTTCCCCCCTCCTATTAAGGTGTCTTTATTACAAGGAAATTTCAGCCACGAACCCAGAAGGGTAGGGGAAATTCATTTTTCCTTCTCTACAGAGCAATAATACATACTGTATACACTGGTTGTGTCATAAGCTATACCATCTAGGTTTCTTCAGTGCATTTCATGATATTCACATGATAACAACAGACATTTTCTTGTCATTAAGTGACACATGATTAAATATTTTTTTTCATTTAAAATTTTATGCAAACAAGATTTTTGGTGAAGAAGACCTAACTACTTGCCCCTTATTTCATGACAAGACCACAGAGAGCTTCCTACTCACAGACTTGCTCTCAGACAAGGACCTGCAGCATCAGCATCTTCCTGGAGCTTATGAGAAATGCAGAGTCTCTGGGTCCAAAAGTCCTTGCTGAATCAGTATCTGTACTTGAACTAGAATCCTGGGTGATATATGCACACTGAAGTTGGATAAGTGCTGGTCCAGACTAGGTTTTTTCACCTTCTCGATATGGTGTAATTCTTTGTGTTGGGTATTGTAGATATTTAGCAGCCTTCCTAGACCTTGCCAAATAGCTCAAGTGCAACATCATGAGAAGCAGATTATTATAATTGATCTGTTATGTTTGCCTTTATTATTGTAGAGGCTATTTCTGCATAACAAGCCATCCTCAAAGCACTTGTTTTACTATAACGCTTTTATAATCAAATGAGATTGGACAGTAGGGAGTTGTTCTGTTCTCTCCTGGTGTCCTTGTGAGTCTATTCTGATGTGAGTTGGCACATTGTATTTCTAAACTCACCCATGAATTTTTGTGCATCTTTAATGCACTTATTTATTCAACCAATATATAATGTTCACTCAATTTTTATATATGTAGGTTAATCTTATAGTTTACGGAAATAATATTTTATCAAATATGGATATATTAAATTAATTTCCACAGATCTTATGTTTGTACATTACACATAGCTTTCTTCGCAGTTATAAGACATGTCTCCCACCTGGCTTTTGATCTGACATGAGTTATACACCATTAGAATTTTTCATTTGAACTAATTTATTGCAGTATAATTCTGTAAGACAAACCCACATATCTTAAATGTACAATTCACTGAAATAAATGAGCCATACATGAATTAACATTAAATCGTGCCTGAGTCTATTTGTATATAACTCAAGACAATACACAATACATTTTGGGTATTTTTATATTATTATTAAAAGTGGTATATATTCATTGTGGTTAGACCCATTAGAAAGAAGGAAGCCTCAGACACTTGAGTCCTGTTCCCCTTGTCCACTCCTCCTCCACCTATTGCAGCAGAGCATGGTAGAGGTATCTGAGACACCTCAGACTCAGAAGTGTGGCTGCAGGAAAGTGGTGTATGGAACACATAGACCAAAAGACCCATAGCCAATCACAGCTAGCTATAGATGTGGTTTCCAGAGACTGAGGTGACCAGTGTGTAAATAGGATACTCACTTGCTCTAGGAATACTCAGCATTTTCCATGACTGAGGCAATATTGTCCTACAGAGTTTCCTGTAGCCCCAATAGTAGTTAAGGGAGAATGAACTTATATACATGCACCACATCTTTTTTTATGGGATATTACACAGCCATAGGCAAAGATGAAATACTACCATTTGTGACTACATGAATGGAACGTGAGATTATCATGCTAAGCAAAGTATGTCAGAGGGAAAAGTTGAGTAACATGACTTCACTCATATGTGGAATATAAAACTGAAAGCAACAAACAGATAAGACAAGCAAGGACTCATAAACACAGACAGCAGTTTAGTGGTTAACATAGTAAAGTGCAGGGAGGTAGATAAGGGTAAAGAGCATCAAATATATGGTGAGAGAAGGAAGTTTAACTCTGAGTGGTGAACACACAATGTAATATACATATGACGTGTTATTGAACTATACACTTGAAACCTATAAATTTAATTAAAAACCCCTGTAAATTTAATTAAAATTTTAAAAAGAGAGAAAAAACAAACTTGTGCTACATCACCACCTACTAGAAAACAAAAGAAAGACCTCTACTAATCAACCTGCTAGACAGTTGAGTTAAAAACTTAAAATAATAGAAGAAAACTCAGAAAAGAAGTTTAATAACCTCAAAAATAAAATCGATGAATGAAAAGAGTATTTTACCAAAGAGATTGAACTATTACAAAAAAACACAGACAAATTCTGGAACCAAAGGACTCAATAAATGAGATGAAGAATGACCTGGCAAGCTTAGGAAATAGAGCAGACCAGGTGGAGAAAGAATTAGTGATATTAAAGGTAGAAATGTAGAAATGACTCGGGTAGAAGAGAGAATTGAGTGATAAAAATAAAAGTACTCTATGAGAACAATCTGATTCCGTTAGAAAGAGTAATATCAGGATAATAGGTAAACCAGTGGGAGAACTGTGAGAGAAGGAAACATAGAGCTTATTCAAAAAATAATGGAAAAACATCCAAAGCAATGGAAAGATCTGATCTTTCAGATAAAAATAGATGATAGAACATCTAATTATCTCAATCCAAAAGGCTTTCTCCAAGACACAGTATATTAATACTGTCAAAAGTTAATTACAAAAAGGAAGTCCCAGTCAAGATAGCAGAGCAGGTAAATGCTGTGCTAACCTCCTCTCATGACCACATCAGAAGTACAACTGAATTATAGAATAATCACCACTGAGAACTTCCTGGTGAACAGAATTCCCATATCTCAGAATATAAATAAAAAGCCACCACTTACTGGATATGTGAAAAAGACACTTCCCATATCCATGGTATGGTGTTTCAGAATCCGGTGGTATATCTCTCCTTGCTCCCCCTGAGAAGCAAGAAGTCTCACTCTACAATGAGCTAACCTAGATCAGGGCTCCAGTGCTTGGAAGAGAAGTCCTCATAACATCCATCTGTGAAAACCAGAGGAAATTGTGTCTCAGTGAGATGGAGGACTGCTGGACCTGCATACTGCAAGTCTTAAAGGGACTGCGCACAGAATTACTCATGAACTCACTCACTCTGAGCTCCAGCTTAGGGACAGCAGCTCGAAAAGCACCAGAGACACATGGGGAGAAACCGAATTGTCTGGCACAAAGGCAATGGTTAGAGACACAGCTCTGTCTGGAATCGAAGTGCTGGCTGACGCCATTATTGCTGTGCTGAAACATTTCCCCGCACAACTGGCAGGGGAAAATGGGTACCAAAATCAAATTTTTCATTAACTTAGCTAACAATCTTTGCCATGCACGAGTGAATCCCCGAGACTATGACACATCCGACACCCAACCAACCACAACTACTTACAGTGACCGTTCTATATAAATGGCCAGCCTTGGCTTGCATTGCAAACCATCTTAAAATATCTCAAGGGTTCACAAAGCCCAAACAGGCAGTATCTGGCCTTGCTGTGCCCCAGACCTCTTGATAAACAGCCCCAAGGCTTGCACTAGTAGCACCTGGCCTCAGTTTATATCTAAGCCTCCACAAGGTGCCTTGAAGCCCAGCACAGGTGGGAACCATCTGCAGGTCATTTTGTAACCTTACCAGGTTGCAGGCAGTGACTGACTTTGGCCTTCACCAGAGTCCCCTCCCAATCTGCCCCTAAACCAACACACTCAATGGCCAGCTTCAGACCATACCATAGCATAACCCAACCTGTTTCACAAACAACACACTCAATGAGCGGATGAGCAGGCATCAGAAAACCACTAAAGTGAATCCCACTCTGCGGGGTCAGCCCCTGCATGACAACTCATCCACTGTAGTCATAGCCATTCTTCACAGGCAGTCAGCCTGAGGGTCAAACCCTCCCACTGACATCAAAACAACTATCAACACTCGGCTACAGCAGGAGGACACACACAACCCACACAAGGGACACTCATGCAGCCCCTGGCGCAAGTGGGAAGGAAGACTGTGCAATGAGCCCCAGAACATTTACTACATAAGGCCATTCTACCTAGGCAGGACACGCGGACGATCTCCCCAATATTTAGAAACAAACACAGGGAGGCAGCTAAAATGAAGAGACATAAAAATATGTCCCAAATGAAAGAACAGGACAGAACACCAGGAAATGAAATGAACAAAATAGAGACAACCAAACTACCACAGGCAGAGTTCAAAATACTGGTTATGAAAACGTTCAGTGAATTTAGGATAAGAGTAGATTAACACAGTGACAACTTCAACAAAGAGACAGGATATATAAGAAAAGAACCTGTCAGAAATGGAGAATACAATAACTGTTATGAAGAATATAGTGGAGGGAGTCAACAGTAGATTAGATGAAGCAGAAGATCGAATCATAGATTTGGAAGACAAGGTAGTGGAAACACACAATCAGAACAACAACAACAAAAGAATAACAAAATGAGGATAGTTTCAGGGACCTCTGGGACAACATCAAGCATACCAAAATTTGCATCATAGGGGTACCAGAAGTATAAGAAAGAGAGAAAGCTGTTGAAAACATCCCTAACCTGATGAAGGAAATATGTGTATAATTCCAGGAAGCTTAGAGTCCTAAACAGGATGAACCTAAAGAGGCCTACAAGAAGGCACATCATAATTAAAACATCAAAGCTTAAAGACAAAAAGAGAATCTTAAAAGCAACAAGAGAAAGTTGGTTAGTTGCCTCCAAGGTAGGTCCCATAAGACTGTCAGCTGATTTCTCAACAGCAACTGTGCTGATTAGAGAGGACTGGATGAACATATTCAATGTGATGAAAAGCAAGGACCTACAACCAAGATTACTCTACCTAACAAGGACAAAATTTAGAGTTGAAGGACAGATAAAGAGCTTCCCAGACAAGAAAAGCTAAAGAAGCCAAACCAGGATTACAAAACATGTTAAAGAGTCTTCTTTAAAAGAAAGAAGAAGAAAAGTTCAAAAATATCAATAAAATGGTAATAACTACATATCTATCAACAATTCTTTTAAACGTAAATAGATTAGATGCTCCAATCAAAAGACAGAAACGCTTTGTTACAACAGGACTGCACACACAACCCACCCAAGGGTCACTCCTTGAGAACCTGTGGGACCCATGCACAGTCTCCCTGGATCGCTTTGTCAATTATATAAATGTCTAAACACTATGCTGTACACCTGAACTTAACATAAATAACATTAAATGGGAACTCCAATTGAAAAAAAAAAAAACGGACTAGACATGAGGTACTCAGGAAAGGAAGCTGAGGGATGCTCTTTGAGGGACCGCATTGTATTTACAACCAAATTATAAAATAACCAATGTGGAGAATCTCCTGAGGTCCAGCTGATCATAGCATGGACATCTGATAATATTAAGGAGTCACATCGAAGCCGGAAGGAGAGGCAAATTCCCAGATCAAAGTGGACTGGCACCAGTAGGTGGTGGAGGATCACGGAGAGGGAGAGCGAGGCTGCAGAAGCTCTCCTGAAGGAGAGGGACATCATGGTCACATCTGGAGCTTCCCAGCCCAGTGCCCCAGCCCAGGGAGGAGGAGATTCCAATAACTCTGACTGTAGAAACGAGGGGGTATTTTGTCCGTCTGGGTGAGATGGAAGGTGACTGAGCCCCTAGATGTGCCTTTGAAGGAATTGCACAAAGCTTTTCTGACCTGCGGAAACTGACCGGGGACATCGGTGGTGGGTCTGAGGCTTGTGTGGGATTCATTCTGAAAAAGTCTCCATTACCTGGAGTCAGAAAGAGGGCTGTAAAGGCAGCCAACATTGCGCCTTAGTCTGGCCCCTCTACAGACAATAGCAGCTTGATAGTGCAGACCCATCCATCAGAGACATAAGGAGTTGCAGGTCTGAGATCAGCCTGCCCAGCCTAACCCACAGACTGTCAGAGACAATTGTTTATGGTTGGCTGCCAAGCCCTCAGTTGAATGATTCAGAGTGAGTCGGGTAGCCATTGTTGTGAACAGCGTTTCTAGTCCCAGCAACAGTGGTCAGAGCTGGGAACATCATTTAAGAGATAAGATCAGGCAGATTGCTGCTGCCAACATGACCTTGGACAAATAACAGGGACTTGTGGGTCAGTCTCACAGCAGTTTGTCTTGCTGTGATCTGGGTCATCTGCAGGAAATTACAACAGTTACCAAATTTTGAGCAAGACTAAGGCTGTTTTGATCTGACAGCCACTGTCTCTCTGAGACTCCACCCCACCCAACCCACAGATTTCCTGGGATAAGTATTACAGGATTGCTGCCAAGCTCAGCTCCCAGAGATTCAGAACCAAGGGTTCACAGTGGGATGGCTATCATTGTGAGTGGTCTTTCCGATCACAGCACAAGTGACCAGCCCTGTAAGCTACATTTCCACTCCCAGCAGGTAACCAGTGCTGTGAGCCACAATTCATCGGTAGAGATAGGCAGATCACTGCTGCCATCACAGATTTGGTCTGATGCCAAGGGCCTGTGGGCCAGTCTAAGACAGCAGCTGGTCTTGCTGTGACTCTAGTCTTATGTGAGAACTAACGACAGTTACCAAATTAGCAGCAAGGCTGAGACTGTATTGATCTGACTGCCACTTTCTCTCTAGGACCCCACCCCACCCAACCTGCAGACTGCCTGGAACACTGTTCTTGGCTTGCTGCCAAGCTCAGCTCCAAGAGATTCAGGTCCAAGTGTTCAAAGCGGGGGGCCATCATTGTGAATGGCCTTTCAAATTGCAGCAAAAGTGGCCAGCCCTGTAAGCTACATTTCAATTTCCAGAGAGTGACGAGTACTATGAGCCTCATTTCAGCAGAAAATATGGTGGAGTGAGAGATGTTCCCATCTCTCCCGCTGTAACAACTAAAAGCTGAACATCTACAACTCAAAAAAGAACACCCAAACTACACACCAGCATGTCTGAACACCAGATTTACACATAAAACCTACCACAGATACTTTAAGGGGTTGTATAAAGCAGGGGTCCAAGAGGCTTAGATGCCACCTACTAGAAACCACAAGAAAAGCATTTTCTTTACAACTGACTACAGGAAGACCTTCATGTAATTGACCTTCTTTCTGGAAAATAGCATAATACACTTCCATTAATGCTTAGGCAGAGAAAGATACCACTAAACACCATGAACGAACAACGTGACAAGGCATCTCAGAAAGAAAGAGAAAAAACACCAGTAAAAGAGCTTATGGACATAGAAATATGATACTTAATTGACAGAGAATTCAGAATGGTACTTCTGAAAAAATTCAATGAGATTGAAAACAAATCATATCAACAATTTAAGGAATTGAAAAAACAACTAGATGAGCAGAGTAAGGAGATCGGAACCCTCAAAAAGAACCAAATAGAACTTCTGGAAAAGAAAAACACTGCAAGAGTGGAAAAATGAAATAGCAAGCTTGGGAATAGAGTTGACCAAGTGGTGGAAAGGATCAGTGCTATCAAAGACAGAAATGTAGAAAGAAACCGGAAGGAAGAAGAAAGTAACTGAAATGAAAAATAATGAAAGAGAAATACAAGAACTAATTGATGGCATCAGGAGAGGAAACATAAGAATAGGAATTATTGAAGGCGAGAAAAAGAAGCAGGGACTAGAAAATATTTGCAGACAAATAGTGGATGAGAATTTCCCAAATCTAAGAAATGAGCTGGAGTTTGGAATTCAAAAAGTCAAAAGAACAACCAATTATCTCAACCCCAAAAAGCCTTCCCCAAGACACATTGACAGAATTCTCAGAGCAGCCAGTGAAAGAAAATGGTAACATATAAAGATAAAACCCATTAGATTATTATCGTACTTCTCAGCACAAATGTTACAAGCCAGAATGGAATAAAATCAAATATTTAAACTATTAAGTGAAAGGAAATACCAGCCTAGAATAATGTATCCCACTAAGCTCTCCTTTAGATATGAAGGAGAAATTAAGACCTTTCCGGACATTCAAAAATTTAGCGAATTCTCCACTATGAGCCCTGCATTACAGGAAATGCTGAAAAGGGTCAGCTCACTTAAAACAAAATAGTAGAAACAATAAATATACATACTTAGGAGTAAGTGATTGTAAGGCACATAAGAACAGAGGAGTGCAACACTTACTAAGAACAGGGCATTATAATTTAAATAATAAGTAGTGCATTATAAGAAGGTGGTATTGAATATTCAGCATACATAGGGACAAACTGAGACAACAATGATTAAAAATGGGGAAGATTCAAATATCCAAATTCACAAAGGGGAATGGAGATTAGGCATGCACAGAAGAAAATGCATGACTGTATATATAGAAGTATGCTTTTCATATTCATAATGGTAAACACACTAAAGATTCAGAACTGAAGTATAAAACATAAAACATGAAGAACCAGAGGCAAAACTCACAAAAGCCAAACAAAATAAAGAAAATAGAAACACAAGAATAAGGAAGCAATGGAAACATCGAGCTATCAGAAAGCAAAAGATAAAATGGCTGTAAAAAGACCTTGTAGTTTAGTAATCACCAATAAAAAGGCACAGAATTGCAGAATAGATCAAAAAACAAAACCCAACCATATGGTGCCTCCAGGAGTCACATCTCAGCTCCAAAGACAAATATAGCCTGAAAGTGAAAGGGTGGAAAATGATATTTCAAGACAATGGCATTTAGAGAAAAGTAGGAATAGCAGTACAAATATCATATGAACTAGAATTCAAAATAACGAAGGTAAAGAAAGATACTGAGGGGCACTTCATAATGAGAAAGGGAATCATGCACCAAGAAGACATAACACTTACTAATATCAATGCTCCCAATCGGAGGCCTCAGAAATATGTAAAGCAATTACTAACACAAAAAAAGGTAAAAACAGACCATAATGCTATCACAGCAGGGGATCTAAATACCCCACTGTTGGTTATGGACAGATCATGCAAACAGAAAGTCATTATAGAAATAACATTCTTAAATGTCATATTCGATGAACTAGGCATAATTGACATTGACAGAGCCTTCCATCCCCAAAAAGCTGTGTATACATTCTTCCTTAGTGCACATGGATCATTCTGAAGATTCGACCACATACTGGGATACAAATATAGCCTCAACAAATATAAGAGGGATGAAATCATACCAACCATGTTCTATGATTGTAAGGCTTTGAAACTAAACATCAACTGCAGAAATAAATGCTTCAAATTATATTACAAAGGGACAGTAATCAAAATGGTATGGTATTGGCAGCAAAACAGTCACAAGACCCAGTGAAACAGAATTGAGAATCTAGAAAGAAATTTATACTTATAAGGGCAAATAATTTTTGACAAAGGAGCCAAAAACCTACAGCGCAATAAGGAAAGCCTCTTCAATAAATGGTGCTGGGAAAATTGGAAAGCCACATGCAAAACAATGAAACTAGATCATAGTCTATCACGGCATACTAAAATTAACTCACAATCGATTAAGGACCTGAATATAAGACCTGAAACAATAAATCGCATAGAGGAAAGCATAGGAACTATACTCCAGGACCTTGGACTTAGAGAGAATTTTATAAATTTGACTTCAAAACCATGGAAGTAAAAGCAAAAATAAATGAATGGGACTACATCAAACTAAAAAGCTTCTGCTTAGAAAAGAAACCATAAACAAGGTAAAGAGACGACCACCTGTATGAAAAAACATATTTGCAAGCAATGCCTCTGATAGGGGCCTAATATCTAAAATATACAAAGAACTCACCTGACTCAATAACAAGAAAAACAAAAGACCAAATCAAAAATCGGGGAGAGGATATGAAGAGACGCTTCTCCCAAGAGGACATAAAAAAGGCCAACAAATATATGAAAAGTTGTAAATCAAAACCACAATGAGATACCATCCCACACTTGTTAGAATGGCTATCATAAACAGGACAAGTAACAAATGCTGGAGAAGACATGGAGAAAAAGGAACCCTCATACACTGATGGTGGTACTGCAAATTAGTACAGCCACTATGGCAAAGAGTATGGAGATTCCTCAAAACACTAAGAATTTATCTACCATACGATCCGACAATCCGTCTACTGGGTATTTACTCCAAAGACTTGAAAACATATTTAATAATATTTTCGCACACTGATGTTCACGGCAGCATTATTCATGATGGCCAGGACATGGAAGCTACCAAAGTGTTTCAGGACAGATGATTGGCTAAAGAAGCTGTGGTACATATGTACAATGGAATATTACGCAGCCATAAGACGGCATGAAATACAGCCATTTGCGACAACATGGATGGAACTCGAGATAATCATGCTAAGTAAAATAAGCCAGACTGAAAAAGTTGAAAATCACATGGTATTACTTTTATGTGGATATAAACCTAAAAGCAACAAAGGAACAAGACAAACAAACAGAGACTTGTGGACTTGGACTATAGACCAGTGCCTTCCAGAGTAGGAGCTGAGGGACGAGGTGGGGACATATATGGGGTAAAGGGAGTCAAATATAGAGGGATAGGGGGAGAATAAAGTGGGTAAAGGGGATCAAATATATGGTAGCTAAAGGAAACGAGACTTTAAGTATTAAACACATAATAGAACATACAGATGTTAAATTATAATGGACACCTGAAAATTA
Organism: Rousettus leschenaultii; assembly: GCA_015472975.1. NCBI lineage: Eukaryota > Metazoa > Chordata > Mammalia > Chiroptera > Pteropodidae > Rousettus > Rousettus leschenaultii. Next base: position 472,655 of record BNJM01000244.1, on the reverse strand, counting down.
TATAATTGTATTAACTAATGTTACCCAATAAATTTAATTTAAAAAACAACTGGAAAAAAAAGATGGACGGTGACTGAATGGAAAAGAAAACAAGATTCATACACATGCTGTCTGCGCTATACCCATTCATATCGAAAGACGCCCACTGACTAAAGTAAAGGGATTGAAAAAGATATTAAATGAAAATGAAAATGAGAAAAGAAGTGGGATAACAATACTTGTATCAGACAAATCGACTTTTAAACAACAAGAGACAGAGAATGACCCAGTAATCCCCACTTCTGGGTATTTATCCAAATGAATTCAAAAAGCTACTTTGGGGGGATATGTGAATCCATATGTCCATTGCAGCATTATTTCCATGACCAAAATATAGGAGCAACCTGGGGGTCCATCAATAGATGAATGGATAAGGAAGAGTTGATATATATATTCAGTGGAATATTACTTAGTCATAAAATGAATGGAATATTCCCAACAGCAAAAGCATGGTTGGACCCAGAGGGTATCTTGCTGACTGAATTAAGACAGAGAAAGACAAATGCCTTATGATTTCACTTATGTGGAATCTAAAGATCAAAGACATGAAAAAACAACATTTTGACATTTGCAAAATGGGAGGGTGGTTAGGGTGGAGGGGGGTGAAAAAGAGGAAAATTTAAAGATGTTCAAATTTCCAGTTATGAAAACAATCACTGGATGAAAAGTACAGCCTAAGGAATATAGTCAATAATATTGTAATACCTATGTCTGGCGTCACATGGGTACTGGGCTTATTGGGGTGATCACTTCCTAAGTTATATAAATGTCTAATCTCTAAGTTGTACACCTAAAAATAATATAATATTTTATGTCAACTGCAATTAGAAAACAAATATTATTTAAAAAAAGAGAAACAATAGATATGGTATGAGCCATTGGACTTAGCATTATGAAATGATATCTTCAAAAATTTATAAGAGGATATTGTTGTAAAATTAAATTGCAGAATTATTTCTATTAGAAAATTAAAAGAATAAATTGTGTAAATATTTATTTAATATGTGAAAAGGGAAACACTGATCAACTTTACTTTGTAATTATTTCATCACCTGTGAGGCTGTGTGTGTGTGTGTGTGTGTATATATATATATATATATGTATGTATGTATGTATGTATGTATTAGTAATTTACTTTCCTAATGAGAACATGTTTGTCCGAGCCCTTTGTTTTTATTTGGTGGAGCTGGAGTGTTTACATTCCTGTCTCTGATCACATTCTTTCAAATATGAATTGGAGGCTTGTAAATTTATTTACTTTTTTTTAACAAATGGCTCTTTGCTATTTAGTTTTTTATGTTTGTATAGACATATTTGCAGAGATGTATAAATAAATATACACATATATTTATAATATATTTATACCCATATAAATATACTTATCTACATAAATTTTGTGTGATCCAGCCCCTCAGGAATTCTATTTATTAGGAATTTTATCATCAAAATGACAAAGTAAACAAAAGCTAGTGAGGACATGAAGTAAAGGGAACATTTGTACACTGTTGGTGGAAATGTAAATGGAACTAGAGCAACAACGTGATCCAGCAATCTCGCTGTGGGTGTTTGCTGACTTGATTTATGAATCAATGTGTTTATGATGCCGACAAGAGAAGTGGACATTGATTTCAGTAGTGGAAAGGTCAGTGTTGCCAATTAAATGATAACAAGGGAAGTCTAATTAGGGGAGGAATGAGAGGCACAAAGTGCTTCCAGTAAAAGTTGGCCAAGGTCTTATTGATTGAGAAGTGTATGGAAATAGGGTGTTAGCTGTGGAGGAATAGAAAATGAAGTGAGGGCATTTCTTTTTCATCTTAAGATATGGTATATCTGACTGTTTTCATGTCAATGAGAAATAACCAGACCAAGGAATGCTTGCACTTATATCTTTGCCACACTATTTCATGAGACAAACATCTTACGGTATCTCCCCTCACCCTGGGTTTCACATTAAAAAGTTTATTTCCTATCTGACAAGAGGAATGCTAATGACTTTACTTTGCAATTATTTTGTTACTTGTGAGGCTGTGTATATATGTGCATTTGTTAGTCATTTATTTTCTTGATCATAGATTGCCTGTGAGAGCTCTTTGTTTCTCTATGGTGGGATTTCAGTGTTTGCATTCCTGTGTTTGATCACAATCTTTAAAAAAGAATTGGAAGTTTTATGTTTTTTTCCATGACATGATTGTTTGATTTTTAGGTTTCTTTTTATGTATGTATAGATATATTTGTGGAAATGTATGAGAGTACAAATTTAGTGTATTTGTGTCTGTCGGGAATTCTATCTATTAAGAATTCTATTATTGAAATGACGAAAAATAATATTTGCTGGTGAGGATGTGCAGAAAAGAGAGCACTTGTACACTGTTGGTGGAAATGTAAATTGGAATAGAGCTATCATAAACATTTAAGCTATTTAGCTATTAATTTTATTCTATTCTTTCCTATTTTTCTGCAAAATAAGATTGTTCTGACTACGTGTTGTATAAGAAGGATGTGCACTCTTGTATAGGAAGATGTGTGGCTAGAAAGTGTTACATGGTGTGGTCACTGAAGTTCACACTTGTGGAATCCACCATCATCCCAGTGCCACCTATGTGTGTGTCTGAGATGACACCCACACTCATTGGGTCCTCAAATCTGCTCCTCCATGACTGCTCTGTCTCTATTTGTGGATCACCACCCCAGTGCCAGGCACAGTTCAGGGCAGAAACTTTTGCGTCAGGCCCATGTGATCACTTCCGTGAAGGCCACTGGGTAGAGTGGTCAGGAGCATTGATCCTGGGCCCAGGCTGCCTGGGTTCAAACCCAAGCTCTGTTGCTTACTACCTGTGTGACTGGCCAAAAACTGAGCCTCTCTGTGCTTAAAGCTGGTAAGAACAATATGTATTATACAGGGTTTTTATAAGGATGGAAAGAGTTAATGCCTTGGAACTGTGCCTGGCACAGAGTAATGTCTTCATGTGTAGTGTTTGTTTTCTTCAGCATATTACATACCTGAAATTATCTTGTGTGTATCTCTTCATCTTTGATTTACAGCCTGTTTCTTCCCACTCTAAATGTCATAGAGACCCTCATCAGTGCCTGGACCAGCACTTTGGGCATAATGTTTGCTCAGAAAAATTTGGTAGATATGTTTATCCATTTATATATTCTCTACCTTCATAATTGTCACTACACCCCATAATTAACAGACTCATCTCCCTATACTCCATCATTTACTTTCTTAACTATTCTCAATGACCTTGACGTGGATCCAAGTCCCACACATAGCTCCATGACCTTGGGCAGTCACTCCCCTGATGTAGTCGGGCTCCCTAAGGCCAACCTCAGGTTCAATGAGGACCCACACAACTCAGCAAAGCTGTTGCATTCACAATACAGTTTATTACAGTGAAAATGTGCAAATTACAACAGCAAAGGGATGAGGTACATGTGATAGGGTCTAGGAGAGACCAGGACTGAGCTTTCAGTTGTCTCTTCCAGTGGAGTTGTACCGACAGCACTTCATTCTCCCAGCGATGATGTGTGGCAACACGCCTTGGGTAAAGAGGCTCACCTGAGCCTTGGTGTCCAGGGGTTTCGTAGGGGTTCTTTCACATAGACATGATTGCCTGCCTATATGGTTCTTTAGTCTCCAGCTCCTCCGGAGGTTAAGCTGATCCTGTGTAGCTGAAGGACCTACCATAAAACACATTGTAAGTATAGAGGATCTATCCATGGTGGCACGAGGTCCCCAGATAAACAAAGGAATTCTTATCAGGGAGGACCTTGTAAAGGCTTAGAAGCTATCTCTGAGGAGTCAGGCAAGTGCCAAAACTTTCTTTGGAATGTGCGCGATTTGGACAACCCAGGCCTGCTAAATTAATCCTTATGGCATACCTGGAATCCTTCAGCCTCAGTTTCCATATCTGTAATATAAGGAAAATAATGGTTCCCTCTAAGAAGTGACTCTCACTCAATCAGAGGGCTCCACGCCAACCTCTGTCCCATTAGCCTTGCTCTTCAGCATTTCCAGGTGATAATAATAACAGCTGACTCTCAAAAAACAATGGCCTCTTGCCAGGCACTGTTTATATGCTTTATGCAGATTAAACATAATCTTCATGGCAACTTTACCATGTTGATGCAATTATGTTTCCATCTTTGCCAATGGGAATAGTCCAGATACAGAGAAGTTCTGACAGCTTTCTAAGTCACACAGCTGCTATGCAAATTCGCACAGCTAGTAAGTAAGACAATCTGGATCTGGATCCCCATAATCTGGCTCCAGGGTCCAGAAACTGCTGGGTATCCAGCCATTCAGTTAGCTGAAATTCACCCTGGTTGTGCTATCACTTTGGGAGGTTTGTCCAGTTCAACAGGGCAGGACTTTGACTCAGTACCTTCTCTCTCCTCAAGGTGAAGCACAGCATGAGGCACACAATAGGTGTTCACTAAGTGTCATTTAATGAAGAAATGAATGTTCACAGAAAGCTTTTGTGCCCTCTTTAGAAAGAAAACTCAAGATCAGTAGTCTAAGTTTTCCCATTAAGAATCAAAGTCAGTTTTTAACCATTCATGTGCTTGACAGACAGTCCTGGACAAGTGTAAAGGCAAATAAATTTGCTGTGTTTATTTTTTTTTTCCTGATTCCTGACTCCAAGAGAGAAAAAGATAAGGACTTACCTCGTACTATAGAAACATGTACATTTCTTCAACCAATGGGAAAAAGAAAAGAAAAGAAAAGAAAAGAAAAGGAAAGGAAAGGAAAGAAAAGAAAAGAAAGAAAAGAAAAGGAAAGGAAAGAAAAGAAAAGAAAGAAAAGAAAAGAAAAGAAAAGAAAAAAATGTAGAGCTACCATATATTCCAGCAACCTCACTTCTGGGTATATAGTTGAAGGAAATAAAATCACTATTGCAAAAATGTATCTGCATCCACTCCATGTTAATTGTAGAATTATTCACAAGAGCAAAGACATGGAAACAACCTAAGCCTCCACCAATAAATAAATAGCTAAAGAAAGTTATATATGTATATATAATATATAAAGAAATTGTACTCAGTGATAAAAAAGAAGGAAATTCTGTAATTATAACCACAGGGATGGATTTTAGGGCATTGTTATAACTGAAGTAATTCAGAGAAAGACAACCTTCGTGATCTCATATGTGGTACCTAAAAAGCCAAACTTATAGATATAAACACTAAGCCTTTGTCAAGGTATGAGGGAAAGGTAAAGATATTAATTAAAGGGTACAATCTTTGGTTTTAAGTTGTTTAAGTTCTGAGGATCAAATCACAGCAAGGTGACTATATATAACAATGCTAAATTAGATACTTGAAAAATGCTTAAAAAGTATATTTCAAAATGTTTTCACCACAAAGAAGTAATTATATGAAGTGCTGGATGTGTTAACTATTCTTGTTATAGTAATATTTTTACTATATATATATATATATATATATATGTAATAAATTTTCATGTGCACTTTAAAATTACAAAATGTAAGTAAATTAAAGCTCAGTGCAGCTGGAAAATTTTTACTTAAAGCCTCCAAGCAATAAATGGAGTTGTACAGTCCACCTAAGAGAATGTGAAAATGAATCAGTTGTGGAAAATAAATGAAATTCTTCCTGGGGAAAACAGACACTCAAGCATTTCATGCTTTTTTGACAACAAACATTTGTAAATTATGTGCAATAGATGTGCAATAAAGATAACATGTGGAGTTGTTAGAAAAATTTGTTTCACCAAGAAATAGCAGCTTTTCAGGTGTTTCCCAGAGTGGAACACAGGACATACTGAACAGCTAGAAGAGTCTTGCCATCCTTACTGTGAACATTTGGAGCAAGAGTGAGGGGTTAGAGGTTATGTACAAGAAAAAAAAACAACAAAGCATGCATTAGTGGCCCCTCTCTGTTTCTTGTGTGGGGCCCTGGGAGGAGGACCACTTCAAGATTACAGCTCTGTCACACTTGTGGAATCCACGATCATCCCCGTGCCACCAATATGTGTGTCTGAGATAACATCTGTATTCATTCTAGAGGCTATTGTTCTGTTATTTTATATAAGGGTTTATAGATTACATCATGTACTTCTGAAAATACCTATGTTAATTCTTTTATATAAGGACTCTTGAATGACACCTTTTATTACTGATTTAAAAAATTATACTAAGCAGAATAAAAGCCTCCAAAAGATAACCACATCGTAATCTCCAGAAATTTGTAATATATTATTTTTCATTACAAGGAAAGATTAAGAGAGCAGATGAAATAGTTTGGCTAATAAACTGCCTTTATGATATCCTTGGCCCTGATTTTGCAGGTGGGACTGATGTCATCACCGTCGTCCTAGAACGTGGAAGAGGAAGAAAGAAATGTTGGAGTCTTTGGGAGATTGGAAGATGCTACAGTGCTGACTTTGAAGTTGGAGAAAGGGCCATGAGCCAAAGAATGCTTGTGACGATGGGAAGCAGGAAATGAAGAAAAAACAAATTCTCTTCTGGAGCCTCCAGAGAAATATGCCTGACAGACAACTTGATTTTAGTCCTTTTTTTTCAGACTTCTGATCTCCTGAACTTTAGGTGAATTAATTTGTCTGTTTTAAAACCCATCAGTTTGATGTTTTTTAAAACCCGTTAGTGTGTAGTTTTGTTTCAGCAGCAATAGCAATGTTATACAGACATTTATCCTATAACTGATTTTGGAGAAAAGTGACTTTAATGGTCTCACTTCATTCATTTCACTTCTTTTGGGTGAGGACATTTTGTGTTGAAACCCACACTTAATAGAAGAAGAAACCCAGAGTCAAATTGGGATTTTACCCCATTAGATGATACAGAGAATTTCCCATTTCATAAATGTAAATGTGGTTCTAGACTTGAGGCCTTTTCACGTTGTGATAGGACATAAATTCATTATGTAAATCATGGACATAGACAATAGACTACTAATTACCAGAGGATAAGGGGGAGGAGAAAGATAGAGGGGGTAAAAAGGGTCTAATATGTGGTGACTGGAAGAAATTTAACTATGGGTGGTGAATACACAATGCAATAAATGTAATATATATATATATATATATATACACCATATTATATACTATATATTATTATATAATGATATATATATAAATTGCATTGTGTGTTCACTGCCCATAGTTATATATATATATGTATATATATATATATATACACACACACACACACACACACATAATGTGTATTATATAATATATATATGTATATGTATATGCCATACTGTTGAATTGGACACCTGAAACTTACTGGATTTCATTTACAAATATCACCCAAAAAAACCCCACCAAACCAAAAAATAAAAAAGATTGCCTATTATTCACATGAGACTAATATCATCACCATGGTCATAAACTGTGTAACAGGAAGGAAGAAAAGTTGGAATCAGAGAGATATTGAAAGATGCAATACTGTTGGCCTTGAAGTTGGAGAAAAGGCTTTGAGCCAAGGAATGATTGTGGCCATGTGAAACTGGAATAGGAGAGGAGAGAAATTCTTTCCTGGAACATTCAGGAAGATTGGGTCCTGCAGATTTCTTGATTTCAGCCCATCGTCTCCTCAGACTTATAACCTCCAGAACTTTAGACAAATATCTTTTTTTCCTTTTAAGCCCATTAGTGTGACGTTTTGTTGTAGCAGTAAATAACAATGATATACAGACAATTATTTAATAACTGTTTTTGCAGGAAAGTGATATTAAGCATCTCAATTCATTCATTTCACTTTCTGTGTGTGAGGACATTTTGTTTTGAAACCCACACTAAGTAGAAAAAAAAAATCTAAAGTTAAACTGGAGATTTTGCCCCATTACCTGGTACAGAGAATTTCCCATTGCATAAATGTAAATGTGGTTCTGAATTTGAGGCCTTTGGACATTAAAGGAAGGCAATATTTCATTATTAAAATTAAGGATAAGCCATCTATAATCAATTTTTCTCTCTATGTTTTTTATATTTAAAAAAAATTTGTTAATTCAACCTAACATTATTTTCATTTCTATGCTCTTCAACATTCTTTCACATTTTATTTCGACATAAAAGATGAAGTTACAGTCTGTTTATGTACACATACGTGAATGAGTGTGTTTAATACACATTTACATAAGCAGACTACTAGCCAATGAGAGAATTCTTGGCCTCAACCAGTGTTTCCCCAGATTTCATGTGTTCTGCACCACATTTATCTTAAATATTATTATCCAGTTTTGCAATAGAAATAAGAAAACAGGCTCAGGGAGATTCCATTTTTCACAGATATGTAACAATGCAATTAAAGCTTTCATACAGTTCCTTGAATGATGTGTAAATGGACCCATTCAATATAAACTCTTAGTTTGTTAGGTCCCTTTGATTCAGCAATTCATAGATTTTAAATATGTGCTACATGTTACATGTAATCAATCACACTCCAGTCAAATAAAAAACAGGAAAACAATCTAATGATTCCTTGTTCTAGGTGACATGTAGAGCAAAGGTAGCTTGAGTCATACTTTAATGGAGAAGGGTTAAATATCATTTATTATAAAGCTAATTGTTTTACATGGCAATAAAAACGGTGACATTAATTTAATGAAAATTATTTTTGGTAAACACATTTTTTTGTAAACTAGAAGATTATACTGCATATATAAATAAATTGATTCAACACAGGGGTGCATTACAGCCTCACGCAACATCATGGATGAGCTGGGAATACACAATATGCAGAATCCCAGCTGATGCGGACCAATGAGTATCTGAGCAGAGATCAGAACAACTCCCATCGTGTAATCCCATGTGATATAAATGACATCATTTAACTTGTTATGCAGTATTAGCTATCAATACAATAAAATGAATGAATAAAGACAAATATAATTACAGGCTTTTTTTAAATTATAGACATATGTTCTGATATTTGGACATAGCATTTTAAATAATTCTGTTCTTTAAGTTTATCTTGGATAACCGGTTTAACAAGTAACTCTATTAAGGGTCACTTTTACGTAACCAGGAGAGGTTGGAAGGATGTGCATTTTAGCAAAAACTCTGCGGAAATCCTAAGATGGGGCAGGAATTCAAGTTCTCCTGTGAATCACGCTGTGATCATGAAGATGGAAGAATATCCTGCATATGAGGAGCTATGAAAGTGATGATAGTGACATTGTTCCTTCACTATTTAGTTAGTTATTATGACAAAATAAGAAATGTGAGATATTTTTTTTTAGAGAGTAGAGAAGTCATATTTTTAGGCAGCACTAAAATTTTGGAGGACAAAGAGGAAGGTAATTTAGTAATAAAATGTAGATACTGCAACCATTCTTCACCTCAATGAAAACAAACCCTCACTCATGGAATCCATCTTTTATACGTCAGGAGTTGATTACAGCATGAAAACAAAATCTTTGCATAGTAATCAACTGAGTAATGCTTCCTGTTGTATAAGGTCAATTCTTTCTAAAGAGCATATCAGGGGAATCTATTTTTCAAATTTGTGATTCTATCAGGAATATATATTCGGTAATCAATCTTTTTCCTAAGTACTATGGGGGACTTTCTGGACATCAAACTCAAGAGGATAAAAGCAGAAATTCAGTTAAAAGCAGCAGAATGTTAAAGTCCACATTATGATTAAGAGCAGTTAAGGGAGTGAAATAGAATAGAAGAGACCCAAAGTGAAAATTTTTCACTTTTTCTGTGCAGAAAATCACGTAAATGAATTTAGTCAACACGTAGCTTGCTATATGTGAGTTATGCAACTCATGAAAACTCTTTAGAAACACAAAAAAGAGTTCTAAAGATGATATGACCATTCGAGAAGAAATTATTTTTATTTTTATTTTTTGAAGGATCTGGTTTCAATGTATTTAGTATAAAATTCACTAATGATAGGATGGAGGATGGACAAGGACGTGAAAGCATCCATCAAGGGATAATGTGACAGATAGCAGGACCCTAGCTGGGCTGTAAGGAACTGATTCTATTCTGGCTGGTGGATAAACCCACATAATTAAATTTCACAGTTATAAAATCATCACTCTGAATTGAGGAATCAGAGGTATATTGTTGTAGATGTAATTTAATCTACAGATGTTAACTTTAAATTTAGAGAAGAAAAACACTCACTGCATAATATTATGAGTTGGGGTTTCTTATATGTTTCCTAAATCTACCTACTATTTTTTTTTCTTTTGGTGCAATTTCCAGCTGTGGTAAAAGAGGACCAAAGCCCTGACTCAGACATAGTCGTTAGCTTCAGAAAATCCATCAGTCCTGTAGTTGTGTTTCATTGCTAACTCTGTTGGTTGCAGAGGCCTCAGAACTCTGGGTTTGCCAAGTTGTGTGCTCACATCTAAGCTTTTCCCACATATAGAACATGTATCATCCAGTTCTAACCATGGTGCAGTACAACTGCTCTGAAAGATGTGGCTGCTGACTCCCTCTTCAACTGTGTAATCTTCTTTGCATACTGAACAATCTAAACCCATATCAACTTGCTCCTGAGTTACTGTCACTGATGGAAGAGATATGATCTTTTCCTAGTAGGCTTGTGGAGGCCCTGTGTTTTCCAGTTGTATTAAAAGCTGGGTTACGATGGCATCAAGCCCTGGGTGTACTACCAGGCATAGTACCCAAGGTTGGAGTGCAGCATCCTCCTCCAGGAAAAAGAGTGTGGGGATTCAGGAACTGCAGAATTTGCAAAGACTCTGGCAAAGAACAGTTGTATTATTCTTTCAATTGCTGGAGATCTACTGGGATGAGTACTTCCTCGCGATCTTTATCTCCTAGTCACTGGAAACCTTGAAAGCCAACTTTGTCCCAAGAGTCAGTGTGTTTGGTGACCTCTCATTGGCTCTATTGTCATGGTCCAGTGAATCGCTACTTAGAAATTGCTTAAAATCTTGTATAATCATTCTAAGGTTCAAATTGTGCCAGAGCTCTCCAAAATGATTTATTTTTTACCTGGCTGCCACCACCACCAAAAAAAGCTGGAATCATTTTTCACGTCTTCAATAAAGCCTGATTCATATCTGGGATGATACATATTCTGGGAATTTGGGGTTGACCTTGTCCTTGCAAAAAGAAGCTCTGGCAGAAATACCAGTGCTCGGCAGTAGTGATCCCAGAGCTCACCTCTGCTACCTCTGCCACCACTTCCTCACTGTGGCTGTCTGTCTGTTCAGGAGCCAGCGTCCATCATGGTAGCTGTCCCAGCACAGAGAGACAGCAGAGCAAAGAGGAAGAGGAGATAGAGCAGACAGTGGACCCAATGCCGTCTTCCACCACCAAGGAGGCAAAGGGCAGAAGGAATTATTTTTGATATCCATCTGTCTTCAAATAATAAATGGGATTTTCCAACTATTTTTGGTTTTTGTGAGACTGGGAAAATGGACAAAGAGAGAAAATATCTATATATTGGAGCAGAAAGCATGATAAACAATTACTTACATTGTATAGAGAAGGTGAAAAAATAAATGGAAATTCCAGCAAATAAATAAAGGAGGCATATTCTATTTCCACAATTTTCTAGTTCCAAGGCTTTTAGCTCTCCAAACACCAAAAGTTCTTCAGCCCCAGAACAGTTGTCCCTTTTATAGCTGCCATCCCACAGACTCTTTTTAAAGCCCCTTTTATGTCTTTGTTCCTGAGACTGTAGATGAAGGGGTTCAGCATTGGTGTGACCATGGTACACATTACTGAGGCTACTGCACTTGAGTGTGAGCTCTGGGCAGCAGCAGAGCTGAGGTACACTCCTAGACCTGTACAATAAAATAAGAAGACAATAGAGAGGTGAGACACACAGGTAGAAAATGCTTTAAATTTCCCTTGAGCTGATAGGATTCCACATATGCAGGAAACAATCTTGGAGTAGGAGTAAAGGATACCAGCAAAAGGAACACCAGCCATCAGCACTGCTGAAAAATATATTACCAGGTTATTAAGAATGGTGTCAGAACAGGCAAGTTGAACTATCTGATTGAGTTCACAGAAAAAGTGGGGGATTTTCAAGACTGTACAAGAAGATAGTAGCAACACCATCAAGCTTTCTAAAAAGGAATACAGGGCACTCAGGATCCAGGACACCAGAAGCAGCAGTCTACAGAGCTTGGGATTCATGATGACCGTGTAGTGGAGGGGCGACAGATGGCCACAAAGCGGTCATAGGCCATTACGGTCAGAAGGAAGTCATCCAATGCCCCAAAGAGAATAAGAAAATATATCTGTGTGATGCAGCCTTTATAGGTTATGACTTGGCTCTGTGTTTGGATGTTCACCAGCATCTTTGGGATGGTGGTAGTGATGAAACAGATGTCCAAAAAGGAGAGGTTGCAGAGCAAGAAGTACATGGGTGTGTGGAGGTGGGAGTCTGAGCTAATGGCCAGGATGATGAGCAGGTTTCCAAAGACGGTGATCAGGTACATGGAGAGGAAAAGCCCAAATATGAGGGGCTGCCATTCTGGTTCATCTGAAAATCCCAAAAGAAGGAATTCTGAAAATCGTGTACCATTCCTTGGTTCCATATGGTGGAATTGATGACTAAAAACGAATAAAAAAATAACATGATTAATTTTTACACCTGAGTTTTACTAACATGTGAAATGCTACAATTTATATTTTAACTGTAAATTGTACATATGACATATATATATGGTTTTATAGAGATTTGATCACCTTTAAGTAAGGTCATGAGATATCTCTAATTAAAATTCCTGTCGTCCTCTTAGCAATTTGCAATTAAATCATTTTTATAACTCTTTAATGAGAAATTCTTTTCACACGCTGAGCAATAAATGCTGAATCCTGGTAATTTTCTAGACAAGAAGTACAGGGTGCTGAAAAACAGAAATCCCTATAATCAAAAGATGGAGAAGAAATATAAGGAAGTGAAAAATCATACAAGATATTAGATGGCGCATGCGATTTAAAGAAAAAAAATGGCATATGAGCGTAGATGTATTATTTTTATGGGACTTGAGAAAGACTTGAAAACAAGGTATTATTTGAACAGAGACCTTAAGGAAGACACAGGAAAGACAAAAGATTTAGGAGAAGTGTGTAGCCTGTGTGGGAAAGAGCCAGTACAAAGGTCTTGAGTTTGGCAGTTGCCTCAATAATCATGCTCAAAATGAAATCATGTTGTAAGTGGAATGAGAAAGAGGGAGATGATAAAGATGCTGTCAGAGAATTTGGAAGAATGACATGGCCTGTCTGGTACAGATGAAACTTAAAGATCCAGGGATTACTCAATTTCAGTTTGTTCCTTAAACTTTATTTTCTTTGCAAGGGATCCTGTGAAAAGGATCCCTCTTGACTGACATTCTGGATCTGTATTTTAAAGAACACATTTCAGAGTATATGAGCTAGATATCCCTGCCCCAACAAGGGGAGAAATGCTCAACTACACAAAACACACGCACTTACACCTACAGACCCACGTTCTGTGTCCTCCTGGGGTCACGTTAATACTAGCTTGTACTCACCCCCAGACATAATAATGAGGAAAGAAATAATATAAGGCACGATAATATCAGGTTATCGCCCTACAGTTCCAAAGCTCCATGAGTCCATTGATAAGCCCCCAAATCGACATGTAAAACTGAGGTTCCATTTTCATTTAACTATTTTCTGCCATTATGTTAAAAGTAGTTGAATAAGAAGAGATTAAATAATGAAATAAAGAGAGGAGAGAGAGACAGAGATGCGGAGAAAAAGACAGGGTCAGAGACAGAGATAGATGTAAGAATCTCTGGTGGTTCCTGAGAGAGTGTGATGAGGAGAAAGCATCCTCAGTTTGTAGCATGCCAACCGCAGTTGTTTTGCCTTATGCCCTGAATTATCGATAAGGTTGCAAGTAACTATTTATTCAAAACAGAAAACAGAAATTTCTTTATGCATCAATATCTCACAGATCAAACACCTTATTAAAATATTTGCAAATAATAAACCTACAATTTACAAGAAGAAATATACAATGTGCGGAAAAAAAGCAGGGGATTTTTAAGCTGAAATGAGACTTTCGTAAATAACTTTAAGTGTCGAGCCTTGGAAATTCAAAAACTCAGTTTTGATACTAAGATATACCACCTCTTAGTTCTTTGAATGAGTGACAGCCAAAAATTCTCAATGCTAATATCTTCAACCAAATAGTGTAGACAGTAGTATCAATTTAGAATGATGTCAGATTTATACAATATATGTAACATGCTTAGCAAAGTTAATTATTTATTTCCTGTTGGTAAATGATTACCACTGTGATGAGATGAGACAGATTATTCTTTTCTGCATCTAATGTCTCCATTACTCTCCACCTCTAGCACCCCAATTGCATAGTCATATTTTGTCGTCACCTATCCGATCTTCTAAGGGCTGGAAACCCTCTAGGCAAAAATCTCATTGAACCATGAAGATCTCTTTGTATTGCAAACTGTTCATAAGACTCCCGAATTAAACTCCATCCACTGATTCCTCAAAGAAGAGAGAAGTTAAATTTTGTAGCTTCAAAAACAAAGCTCATGTCTTTTGACCTCTTCACTCATTTCACCCACAAAGAGCCCTGCTCATGCTCACACTAATCTCCCAAATGTTGAAGTTAACTCCAAGCTTCACATGGCACCACAGCTACAAAGCTCAGAGCCTTTACGCAAATGCTTCCCTCTCCTTGGAGTCTCCTCATTAGACATTTTGGAATTTTTGAAACCCTCTCCACCTTCCAAACACCAAGTCCTCTTTCACATTGCCTGCATCCTCTCCTTCACGGTCCCTTTCTTCTTCTGAACATTAGCAGAGTAAAAAGATACTTTCTCATCAAGTTACGACATATTAGGATGGCCATACCATAATTTTTATTTATTTATCTGTGTCTTTTCTCCCTGATACACAGTGAATGCGATGAGACATGTAGCATGTTAAACAAATCAACACCCTCCTACCAGACTTAGCTGAGGTGTTAACAGTAGCTGAATAAATAACAATTCCATGGAGGGATGAGAAAACATTCTCACAAAAATTGTTGATGATGAGAGAAGGAGCAACACTGACCTGGATGTGGAGGGCAGGCCAGAGGAAAGTTTTCCATATTCTATATTGGGACGCAGTAGGGTGGCACATTATGGTTTGCAAGAATTAATTAAATAGAATCAAGAAGTCATAAGAGAAAATATGAGAGTGCACTATATACAGAGTACATACTTAATCATATCATGGTTTTCTTTGTCAATCCCATGTATGTGTTTGTGTGTCCTGGTGTGTGTGTGTGTGTGCATTGTTGTGTTTGTGTGCAGCCATGTTGGATCATAACATAAAAAGAATGTCTTATTTTGGGAGAAAATTAAAACCTTCTGAATCCACTGCAATTAATATAAGAATAGATTTAAAAGACCACTTCTTACCAATGAGAGAAAAGCACCAAGAATGAAGAGCCCACAGAGAATCAGGTGCAGAGTGAAGAGGCAGCTGGCGTGGGTGCTGCAGTTCCCTCAGACTCAAGAGACCTCACACTGACTGGACTGTCACTGCCCCAATGGCCTCATCACGGCACCTACCTCAGCCATGATCTAATTGTTATTTCTACACTTATTCCACGTTTATTTGACAAACCTTGTTTTTATATGGAACAGTGGTAGATGAGCCTGGCCATTCTCTCACTTCTCTTTGTGGAATTATTTCCTTTGTTATATTGGGCTTTGAGTTTTGACCCCTTTGTAACAAATATGATGGGTAAACTAGTCCTGGCCCTCTTTCTTATCTAATATCAAAAGGCCTCCCCAGATATATTCTAAAAAATCCTGTTTATGCTTAAAGAACTATTGGTGCCCTTTCTTTTTACATTTGTCCCTAAGGAAATGATGTCATATTGCACTCCTTTCACTGTACTGGGCCTTCCCATTTTAATATGAGATTCAATGAGTAAGGACCTCACTTATTTTGTCTATGTGGTTTCATAATATGAACATTAATACAGAACAAATGTTGCAGAATAGGAAAATATGGCCAAGTTAAAACAGTAGATTTTAATAACTGTATTAAGTTAACTTGATTAATATGTAAGAATAATTATAAAATAATAGATTATAACCCAATAATTTAGTCACATTGATATGGATCTCTAATTCCAGACAATTGGCAAAGACTTGCATAGAAAAATATAAAAATATACTTTCAAAAGTTGTGAGGAAATAGTATCTACTGTTATAATTTCTACCTATATAGACATAAATAGATTCAGATATCCTTAGGAAAAGATAGATGTGATGCTTAATGAATGAAAAAAAAGCTGCTCAAATGATGCATGAGGACATATAAGTTTTAACATGTAAAAATAACAAGAGGACACAATATGACAGACTGTTTGAATTGAACAAAAAAATGATAATTTTCATACTTCCAAACAAACAAGTCTCTCTATATATGATGGAATTCAATTCAAAACAGCAAAGTTGTTAAAAAAAACCAATTTAACATATTAAACAAATTAATTAGTCTACCTAGCAAACAAGCATTACCATTTCTGGGCTCTGGACAAAGCTGGTTAGGCTCTCAGGAGACCTCAGGTAAAAGTTCTCAGATTTCTTTTTCTCTAACCCTTCCCTGAAATACCTGCTGGGCTATTAGATGCATCTAACTGGGATCTCTGGAAGGGAGGACTCCGTGTGGAAGGAAGAATGCCTCCCTGGATGGTTGATGATGCAGACTGAAGCTCTGTCCCGAGAAAAAGCCACATAATAAAGCATTGATTCCACTTGAACTTAATAATCCAAAATAACAAATATGTCTTGTAAAGCCCAGCCTTGTATGCACAGAGTGATAATCATTTCTGCTTCATTTATCTGTTCATTAGGCACCATTTCCAGTGTTACTCTCACCACCGAGCCCCAATTTCCCTGCGGGACACTGATCTGAAAGGCCTGAAATTTTTTCCTGTGATTCTCTGTTCCCAAGAGGCGAGGTGAGAAGTCAAGTGAATCCTGTTATCAAACGCCTTCTCCATGATTCTCCTA
Source organism: Rousettus leschenaultii (assembly GCA_015472975.1). Lineage (NCBI taxonomy): Eukaryota > Metazoa > Chordata > Mammalia > Chiroptera > Pteropodidae > Rousettus > Rousettus leschenaultii. Next base: position 455,615 of record BNJM01000244.1, on the reverse strand, counting down.
CTTGAATAAGGTCTCACCTCCCCGATCTTTCCCAACCCTGCATTAAAGTTCTCTCAAAAGTCTATACGGAGGATGATGTTGGTATTAGGTCCCGGGGTCTTCAAAGAATTGGAACATGGTGGAACACAACCCTTAATAGGTGCAGAAAATTGCTATACCCCTCTTTGTCAATAGGGAAACTCTGTGCCTTTCATGTAACCATTGGAAACTACACACCTTGGCATAGTGACACTTTACCAAATTAATGAAGAATACTATACTTATATCAGAAGTTAAGAGCTGTCTTTAGTCCCACATTATAGAAGATTTGATATTTATAAGAAACATATTTACATAATTTTATGCCACATTATCTGAGCTTTTACCTTCCTTCAGGTTTTATAAAATTTCAATTTTCTAAAGGTCCATCCTGTGGGTTGTTCTGTTATGAACTCTATCACATTGCAGAAATGAGGCTTGTAAAAGTTTAGTGATCTGCATGGAGTTGTAATCATAGTAAGGAATAGGTGCTGATTGGAATCTGTCAGGATGCTTTCGGGTTTTAATGTCTGAGCCTGTGATTCCCTACCAGAGATGATGTTGCCCCTGGGCTATTAGGCAATATCTGAAGGGAGGCTCTAAAATCCTACAACATCCATCACAAATAATTATGTCAAATTGTGAAGGTGAGATGTGCTAGTCAGAACCAGCACTCCTCCAAATATAGTGTGCATATGGTGCATATGAGTCATGCAGGATTGTAGTTCAAATGCAAATACTAATTCATCAGGACTCGTTGGGCCCAGATACTCTGCATTTCTCGCAAGCTCCAGGAAGATTATGATGCCGTAGATTGTATATCATCTGCACCCAAAATACCATTTGCATTAAATTTTGGATGAAATGTGTGGAATCATGCACCATCAAACAAAGGGGATAAATCCTGAGAAATGCATGGTAGGTTAGGTAACATAGAGTGCACTTAAACAAACCTAGATGGTAGCCTACCACACACTTAGGCTATGTGGTAGAGTCTATTGCTCTGTAGGGGAAGAAAAAAATTTATTTCTACCCTTCTGGATTCTTTTCTGACACATCCGTGTAACCAAGGACAGTTTAATAGGAGAAAACCAATATAGTTTAACAACATGTATTTCTTCTGTGTACATGGGAGAGATCCAGGAAAGCTGAATAACTCCCAGAGTGACCTGAGCTGCCATGTTGACTACTGTCTTTAGCTGAAAGTAGAAAAAAGTGCTGGGTTTGAGTGTACTCAGTTATGGGAGGTTATCAGAGAAAGCCCAGTAAATGAGGCAAGGTTGTTATGCAGACATAAGGCATTGTCTTCTTCATTGATGAGTCTCTAGATTAAAGGGCACCACCCTTTCCCTGATATAGTCAGGGAGACACCCTTACAATTGGAGACTTTCCTTACTATGCCAATGATCCTTACAAAGTGTAACCTGCACTTGCATTTCCGAGCTTCTCCCATGTCTCCTGTTTCTTAAAATTAACCAGTGTAAAATAATCTTTATGGCAAACTGACATATTTTGGGGTGACAAATTCTGTTGCCTTATATGTCCTAGATTACAGACTTATATAACCTGTTATTATACTGTACACTGCAGGAAATCGTATCACGATGACTATTTGTTTAGTAATGCTTCATGTTCTGATGTTACCATGAGTAAGAAGACTTAGGTGACTGGAACTTTTCAGCAACATTATAATCTGTGACATATTATTTTTTGGTATTTATTGTTTAATTAAATAATTAAATTTTTCAGGAGACATTAGTTAATAAAATCCAATAAGTTTCAACTGTATGTTCAACAGTATGTCATATATATGTTTACACTGTGTATTCACAACCCATAATTAAATTTCATTCTGTCACCACATATTTGATCCACTTTACCTCTTGTACCTCCTCCCTCTCTTCTATCCTCTTGGGAACCACTAGTTTATTGTACATGACCATGAGTCGCTGTTTGTTTGTCCTGTTTATTTTTCACTTTTAGGTTTATATCCTACATATAAGTGATATCATGTGGTTTTCCATTTCTCTTGTCTGACCTTTTTCACTTAGATGATTATCTCTAGGTCCATCCAGGTTTTTGCAAATGGCAGTGTTTCCTCTCTTCTCATGGCTGAGTAATATTCCATTGTATAATGTACCACACCTTCTTTACCCAATTATCTTTCATAGGACACTTTAGTCACTTCCATGTCCTGGCTAACAGGAATAATGCTGCTATAAACATCAATGTACAAATATCATTTTGGATATGGGTTTTCAAGTCTTTGGGGTAAATACCCAGTAGACAGGTAGCTGGATTACATATTAGATCAATTCTCAGTTTTTGGAGGAACCTCCATATTGCTTTCCATAGTGGCTGTACTAATTTGCAGTCCCACCGCCAATGTATGAGGGTTCCTTTTTTCTCCGCATCCTCTCCAACATTAATTATTACTTTTCCTATTGATTATAGGTATTTTAACATGTGGAGATGGTATCTCATTGTGTTTTGATTGATTTTCATTTCCTTAATAAGTAACGATGTTGAGACTCTTTTCAAATATTTGTAGGCCATTTGTATGTCCTCCAGGGAGAAGTGTCTGTTCATGTACTCTGCCCATTTTTTGATTGGATCGTTTGTGTTTCTTCAGTGTCTCTCTTCTTCCTTCTGATTTAGTTCTAGATTTCTGTGTTCGATATCACTGACCCTTTCCTCCATTTGTTCAGCTCATTTTCCGTACTTGCTATTTCACTTTTCAAATCTTGCAGAGCATTTTTTATCTCCAGAAGACATGTTCTGTTCTTCATGATAGTTTCAATCCCTTGCTCTGCTCATCTAGTTGTAATTTCAATTCCTGAAATTGTTGGTATGACTAATTTCGGAACTCACCGATATTTTTTCGAAGTGCCATCCTAAAGTCTCTGTCATTTAAGTCACATATTTCTATGTCTATAAGCTTATTTTCTGGAGATGTTTCTCTTTCTTTATGAGATGCTTTGTCACCTTGGTTGTTCATGGTGTTTAATGAACTATTTCTCCACCTGGACATCAGTAGAAATGAATTCCGCTGTTTTTCCAGAAAGATTTATTATATAAAGTTCACTTTGCTACAATGAAGGTGCTTTTCTTTTGGCTTCCAGTAGGAGGCTTCTAAGCCTCTTGGATCGCTAGTTTATATAAAGCCTAAATAATGTCTTTTATTTTCTTGAAGATATTTAATCACACTCGCTACTGTCAGATTCAGTCCTCTCAGTGTCAGCAACAGTTTTGGTAGAGTTTGCTGAGATTCCCCCGTGAGTCTACAGCCAGTAAAAATCACCTGTTTTTCCCTGCATTCTCGATCTGCTTTGCTGCTTTCTGCTCCAATGACCGGGCCCTGCTTCTGGCTGTGTGCAAGTCAAGGAAAGGAAGGGCTGTTCAAGGAAGTTGCTCCACATTCTTTTCTGCTCCTTCTCATGCAGGGAGCTCTGGAGGCTGCGAGAGGCAGCTTCTTCATTCCTCCCAGTGCACCACCTCACACTTGGGATTCTGACCTGTGGTAGCTCTTATGAGCAGATCCCATGCTCATACATGATGGAGTGTAGTTTGGGCATTTTTGTTGAGTTTTAGATGTTCAGCTTATTGTTATTTGAAGAGGAGAGATCCAAGGATGTCTCTTACTTCTTCATGTTTCCCAGAATCCTTACAAAGAGATTTAGAAAATTATTTTAAATATGCTTATACAACACAATTATTTCTAAAGAGTTAACCTAAGAGAAACTTTTTACCTTATATTTATGTAATTTACTTGCTCTTAACAATTAATTTTAGATTACTTATGAAAATTTTATCATACCAAGTTGTTTTTCTTGATGTAAAAATGTGCAAAATAGGTAACAGGAATTATCTAATAATTAGATATCTAATTTATAGACCAATAAACCCAGGTAGAATCAAGTATTATTTCATAATGAAATTCAAATGATGTGCATATTTAAACAAAGGAAACTAAAAAACTGCTTTAATAGCAAATACTTTACAAGGTTTTTGATTCTGAAAAGCATTTGGGTTAATGCGTTATATTTTTTTGATAATTCTCATATAAACAGCTTGTTTGGTTAAGCCAATTTTGTATTACAAATTAGCAATACTATTCAGTAATAGAAATATGCTCTGTCTAGAACATACATACATGACATGCATAAACATACAGATAAACATAAACAGACATCTCATAGCTTCCATTTAAAAATGTTAGCTTTTGTGTCCCAGGTACAGGCAAAAACTTAGAGGTAAAATGGGATCCAATTTTATTTCTGGCCTTTGAACTATGTTAAGACCTTTCTCTTTTCTCAGGTGAACAAAGCTTTGCATGCAAGAATTCCTGGAAAGCCTTTTTGAACTTAATTAATAATTAATTATAGAATGCATTCATTCCATTGTCTCTAGGAAGCCTGAGTTCCATTTTTAAGGCTGCCTGTAAGGCGGACTTGTCCACAGACACAAACTACAGTAAATGAGAAAGCAGGCATGCACAATCAAGTTGAACATCTCAGAAAGTTAAAAGAACAGCTATGGATTAACTGAATTTAAAGCGGCAGGTTTTCCTCGAGGATGAGGGCATTGGAGTGGAGCCTGAGCTCAAGACAGTGGCTACCCCATGCCTGCAGAAGACAAAGATGGTGGAGAATAAGAAAAAGGTTTAGATGCCATTTACTTTTACTTCTAAACCAATAAACAAAGTACACTTAAAAAGACTGACAAACAACACACAAACGTGACAATGATTGAGTACTCTCCTAACCAAACCTCAGATAAACTAGACAAGTTACAAATTTCAATTTCAAGTGGCCAATACAAACCAAGGGGCTGTTTTTTTTTTATTACAAACTAACAGAAAGCAAATACAGAAACAAATCCAAAGAAAGTGATTTATACATCAGGTTAAAAGTCTTACTACCCCCTTCCTAACATGATGCCCTAAACACATGCAAAACAAATTGGCTTGTTCCAAGGGCAAAGTCCAAATGGAAGAAAGGGATTCCTGGTTGTACACATCGAGGTGACTTACCTCACCTCTGAAGAGAGCCTGTCTTCTCACAAAGACACAGCCATATAGATGCAACAAATGCACTTAACACAGTTTACCAAAACCAAACCAAAACAAAAAAACAAATGGATAGAGCCCAACAATCCAGATCTTACTTTCAAATGGAGGCTTCTAACTAAATTCAAAATGAAAGTGGCATTGTCCCAAAGGAGAAAAACCACAGAAGATCTTTGTCCTGAGGGAGAGAAATCTAAGATAAGAAGGATTTCTGACTGCTCACTTGGGCGCACCTTACTCCAGAAATGAAGCTACTTACCCTGATGCAAAACAACAGTAGACCAAAGTCCAAAGCATTTCCTTCTTCCAAATGTGTTATGTGCCAAGGACAGCCACCACCTGTCAGAAAAACTCCCTCTTGAATCTTCAAGGCAAAATGATCTTGGCAGCTGCTTGAGACTCACAAAAGGGAACCTCAGCCAAGGTGAACTGTCATAGGCATCACCTGTTGACTGTCTTGCCAAAGTTCGTGTGCTTTAAAAAAGTGTCAGTTTAGAATAAAGAAAGATTTATTGACCGAGAAGGGACCAATCTAAAAAATGGAAGATGTAATCATGCCTCTAATACATCTTGCTCGCTGGACTAGGTTAAGGGTTTTAAGTCACTAGGGATAACATGTATGTGGAAATGCTGGTGGGCCAAATTTTAAGTGGAGGATCTTGGGCCTTAGCCATTTATGGTAAAGAACTGTCAACACTGGTTCTACCGAGAAAACTGACTGTATTTCTGAAAGGGTTCCAGTGTTCAGATTCCAGTATTGTCCCCATCTATTGGTTGTATGGGAGTGGAGAGGGTGAGTCTTTGGTTTTGCATGCAGCTGGAGCTCAAAGTTCTCTCCTCTGCACAAGCTTTGGCTGCTTGACTTGCAGTTTTGGCATGTTGTCTCTAAAAAACAACTCAGTATCTGGTTAAACAAGATAAGACCATTTTGAGCTGCTTCTGTAGTTACAAATGGAGTGTATGTACATATACATATATGTGCATTTTTACACGATTTTCTTTTAGATAAACATATACACATAGGTACAACACAGACTCAATAATATTCTCAACTTTAAGTTACAAGGAAATTTGAAAAAAAATTTGGAGAAAATAAACATTAAAAAAATGAAAGGTTAATTTGGTGGAAAAATGGCATAGATGATAGAGGCTTTGTTCATCCTTCCTGCAACCATGTCAAAGTTGGGATGCAAACACAAAGCAAACAGCAAGCGAAGTCACCTGGGATCTAGATGAACAGAAGCACTATAACTACGTAGAGAAATAATTAATCAACCTGCGATGGTAGAAATTAGGGACGGGTGAAGACACAAGATTGCCCTGTTTTGAGTGGCTGAGTGGGACAGAGGCTTTGGCAGCAGCAACTGGAAGCTGCAGACAACTCTTAAAGGGTTCGTGTCCACAAATGGATTTTCGCAGTGTTTTGGCCAGTTGAAGTTAATCATAATTAAAATTCCAAAGATTAAATACCTAGAAAGAATCTTAAAAACAGCAAGAACAAAGCAGTTAGTTACTACAAGGGAGCACCCAGAAGACTGGAAGTTGATTTCTTAAAAGAAACTATGCAGGACAAAAGGGCTTGGCACAAAATATTTAATGTGATGAAAACCTATGATCTACAACCCAGAATACTTTTATCCATTAAAGCTATCATTTAGTGTCGAGGACAGATAAAGAATTTCTCAGACAAAAAGAAGTTAAAGGAGTTCAACACCAAGCCAGTATTGCAGGAAATGTTGGAGGGAATTCTTTGAAAGAAAAAAACATGTATCAAATGCATGAACAAAGAATGGTAATAACTACGTTCCTATCAACAATAACTCAAATAGAAAGAATTAAGTGCTCCAACCAAAAGACAGAGTGGCTGAATGGATAAGATAACAAGACCCCTAAATATGTTGCCCACAAGAGATTCACTTCAGATTAAAAGACATACACAGACTACTAGGAAAGGGATGAAAAAAGATATTGCCTTGATTGACCTAGAGAGTATTGTACTGAATGAAATAAGTCAGATATATAAAGACAAAGATTGCGCGACTTCATGTACACATGGAATCTAAAGAAAAATAAGCAACAATGACAAAAATGGAAATAAATTAATAGATACAGAGAATATTTTGAGGGCTACTAGATGGGAGAGGGGTTGAGGGGGATGGCGAAAAAGGGCAAAGGGATTAAGAAGTACAAATATTTATAAAATAGACATGGAGATATGAAGTGGAGCATAAGGAAAATAGTTAACAATGTTGTAATAAAGAAGGATACTAGATTTATTGGGGGGACCACTTTGTGAGATATATAGTTCTCTAATTACTATGCTGTACAACTGAAACTAATATATTATTGTATGCTAACTATAATTGAAAAAACTCATTGAATTGTACAATGTAAATACAAGCAACTAATTGTCTATTATATTTCAATAACTCTCCAGAAAGAAGGAAAGGTTAAAATAACATGAAACAAAAGGCTATAGAAATTTAGATACAAAAAGTTGAAGTGGAATGGTTGACCTTAATTTTAGCAATAAATTACATCTCCTATCTTAGTGCATGAAAGCCTCAATATCAGAATCAATTTTACTTTTTTTTATGCAGTGAAGTTTTCATTAGACCAAAATGACTATAATTTTTTTTCTTCTACTTAATGTGGGATTTCGACCTTATACCCATAGCAAGGGAAGTTAAGAGAATAAATAAAGAGACTAACATTTCATTTCCTTAAAAAAACTTCACAGGATAAATGTATTAAAGACCTATTGTTGCTAAACCAGTCAGTTATAAAAGAAGGAAATTTATGCTTTTACTATTTGGGAGGTCAGAAGCCTGAAGTGAGTCTCAGTGGTTGAAAATCAAGATGTCTGCAGGGCTGGTTCTTTCCAGAGGCTCCAGGAAAGAATCTCTTTCTTGTTCTAATCGAGTTTCTTGTGGCTACAAGCATTCCTTGGCTCTTGGTCCTTTCTCCATCTTCAATGTAACCAGTGTAGCATCTTCTAAACTTTCTCTGATTCCACCTATTCTTCCATCCTTTTCCACATTCTAGGACTATTAGTTTTACCTGCATAATCACAGTCAGTCTCCTTATCTTAAAGTCAGCTGATTAGCAAACTTATCCCAAGGGCTGCCTTAATCCTCCCTTACTATAAAAAATAACATGTTCAAATTTTCCAAGGAGTAGGATGTAGCCATTTTTGGAGCCTCACATTCTGCCTATTAACAAAGTTGTTTTCAGAACTATATTATTTGGTGTCCCTCAAGGGCCCTTGTATAAAATAAACAAATTCAGAATTTATCCTAGCCTCTAGAATGAGTAAATACAAGAATACATTGCACAATGCCATTTTGGTGTATGAGGGACTACGTATACAATGGTACTCCCACGATATTATGACAATGCTGAAAAAATCTTATCAGCTAGTGACATCATTATCATGGTAACATTGTAATGCAATGCATTACACAAATGCTTACCATTGTGATACAATTGCATACAGTATTGAATACAGTAACATGCTGAATAGGTTTGTAGCGTGGGAGCTATAGGGGAAAAGAATTTTTCACTCCAAAATGTGCCTCTTCGGTACGCTGATTGTATTAGGCTGGTTAATTTTAAGAAGGAAAACACATGCTGACTATCAAGTACAAGTTGTCCTTTGCAAGGGATCTTTACATTTGTAAGAAGAATCTCTATTTGTAGGGATGCCTCATTGGCTATACTAGGAATTGTGCGTGTGTGTGTGTGTGTGTGTGTGTGTGCGCGCGCGCGCACGCATATGTGTGTGTATGACCTTATCTTTAAAAACTCATATTGATGCAAAAGGCAATGACTTAAATCTGTGTAACAACCTTATCTTGTTTGCTATGCTTTTCCTGGTAACCTTTCAAAACTGGGTCCTCGACCTCCAATACTTTGTTCTGTCTTCATCTAAAGATAAAGCTTAGACCATTTCAGGGAGTTACTCAATTATCCTTGGTTTCTCCCATGTATATAAAAGATATACATGTTATGAAATTTCCCCCCTTCTTAAAGTGTCTTTATTATAGGGTATGTCAGCCAAGAACCCAGAAGGGTAGAGGAAAATTATTTTTCCTTCTCTACAGGGCAATACATACCGTATAAACTGGGTGTGTTATAAGCTATACCACCTAAGTTTCTTTCGTGCACTTCATGATATTCGTATGATAACAACAGACTTTTTTGTCATTAAGTGAAACATGACTAAATATTTTTTCATTCAAACAAAATTTTTGGTGAAGAAGAACTAACTATTTGCTCCTTGTTTCATAACAAGACCAACGAGAGCTTCCTACTGACAGATTTGCCCTCAGACAAAGACCTGCAGCATCAGCATCTTCCTGGAGCTTATGAAAAATGCAGAGTCCCTGGGCCCAACAGTCCTTGCTGATTCAGTATCTGTACTTGAACTAGAATCCTGGGTGACTTATATGCACACTGAAGTAGGAAAAGTGCTGGTCCAGACTAGGTTTTCTCACCTTCTCAATTCGGCATAATTGTTTGTGCTGTAAATTATGGGTATTTAGCAGCCTCCCTAGACATTGCCAAATAGCTCAAGGGCAAAATGATCTCTGGCTGGGAAGCATAGGCTCTGAGTTTGAAAACCGAAGCCTCCTGACAGATTCCAATCAGCACCTATTCCTTACTCTGATTATAACTTCAAGAATATCACTGTATTCTTCGATATGGAGTGGAGACCAGAATAGTACCACCTCATAGAATAGAATTTTATAAAATTAAAATTTGACAAAGCCTATATGGTACAAATCTCAAATTATGTGGCTTAAATATATAAATATGTATCTTATAATTAACAAAGCTTTTATAATATTGGATGAAATGGCAGATATTAACTTCTGTTATAAGTCTGATATTTCTGATTGATTTGGCACGTTGGGGAGGAATAAATTTTCCTCTATCTTCAGTGTGCATCAGGCTGGTTTAGTAATCAAGTAGACGTAAAACAGATTAGCAAGAGAAAATAACCAAATTTAACACCTGACGTATGTGTGGGAACCTTACATGTATGAAAGAGTCTGAGACCGCATGTGCAGGAGAGGTTTAGAGGTAGAAAAGGTGTATGGATATATAAGACAATTTGATCTAGGGATGACGTAATGCATTTGGAGGCCTTCAAAGGGTCATTACAAAATGATAAAATCAGATTGTTAGTGAATAAAAGTTTGCCCTGCCATACTGGTAAGTCAAAAAGAAATTACCTCTGATAATCTCTTATTATGGGCAAGGCACCTAAATCAAGTTCTTCTAGGTAGTTAAAGGCAGGGGCAGAAATCTCTCTTGAACCTGAAGCCAAAATTGCTCTTAGCTCAAAACAATTCCCATACCACTGCGGTACTTCTTGGGGTGAATCGTTTTAAAATCCCAGGTTAATGTCTCGTGAAGCCAAGAGCGTAGCGTCCAAAGCTTTACATCAAAGTTACACAGTTCTATTCCATGTTGAAGAAGGAAATAGGAATTTTCTGAAGCTATCATGATTGGTATCATAACACAGTCAATACTGTGAAGGTCAAGGGACATGTCAAGTCATAGTCCTCAGTCTATGCTTTAGAGAGAACTTTACCTCACGGTTGGCATAGTGCTAGGAGATGAGACCTCTGGAAGGCAGGAGAGTTACTTGACTTCTAACCTGGTCATTTGGGAACAGAGAATCAGCAGGAAAAAAATTCCATTCCATCTAGACCAGTGTCCCACAGGGAAATCGGGGCTCAGAGGTAGGAGTAACAATGGAAACAGTGCCTAAAGAGCAGATAAATGAAGTGAAAATACCTCTGCCCCTGCAGTCTCTCCACATGTGCATCTTGGGCTCAACAGAATATGGTTGTTGCTTTTGACTCCTTAGCTGGCTCAGAACTGATGCTTCACTTTCTCCTGCTGTCTGTCTGAGGATAGAGCTTCAGTCTCCACCATTAACCATCCAGGGGGGAATTCAGACTTCCACAAGGAGTTCTCCCTCTCAAAGACCCCCCCCAGGTCGGTCAGAAAGCCCAGAAGCTATTTCAAGATGGTCAGAAGATACAGAGTCTGAGAGCTTTTTCCTGAGGTCCCTGCAGAGCTTAAGCAGCTTTGCCCAGAGCTGAGAGATGCCATGTTGTTTACAAGGTATGCTGATTAATACAAAAATATTTTTTTTAATATCTAATAAGAAAGTATTACAAATAGAATTCGTCCACCTGCCGTTAGCAGAGCTAAGCACTCAACACCAAGAATTGCAGTCGAGAAAGATTATCTATCCTATTCATTATGAATGGTACGAACCAGGAGAATGAGAAGCTAATGCTCAGAAGCCTGACTCCCTAATCCAGGGTTGGGGGTGTATTTTTAAGGGAATAGGGGGAACAGGTATGTGAAAGCACTGGTGGGCCAAGTTTCTCTTTGTTTTTCCCTTTAGTTGGAGGACCTTGGAGATGGACCTTTAGGATAAGAAGCATCAACACAGGATCTTCCTAGACAACAGACCCAGTGGTTCAGAAAGGATTTGAGTGTTCAAATTCCAGTTCTTTTGGTTCCATGGAAGGAGGTAAGGTGTGGGGGACTTTGATTGCACATGCAGCTGGAGGTCAAGTTTCCCTCTGGGCATGCTTGGCTAGGCAGCATGACTTGCTGTTTCCCTCTGTACTCTCAGAAAAGCAACTTGGCATCTCGTCAAACAAGCTAGGACCCTTTTGAGCAGGCTTTGCAATTACAGAAGCATTCATTGGAATGAGCCATGCATGGATCATTGGTAACAGTTCCACGATGAGATTGGAAGTTTAGTTTGATGAGAATGAAGAAGGAATGGGAGGCATAAATTGGTTCCAGTATAATCGGAATGCACACAAGAAGTTTTGCAGTTCAGGAAAGTAGCAAAGCTGAATATTAAGTGTGAGGGCATGAGCAGTGAAGAGAAGGCATATTTTTTTTTTTATTTTTAACAGGGGCTTTATTTTGAGTATGTTTTGTATTCTTTAAAAATATCCAGATACAGGCAGGAGATCCAACCTTGTAGCAGCTGTTCTTGAGAGAAACATTTCACAGTTTCCTATCTCACACTGTGTAGTCACATAAAAATATTATTTATTAAGTCTAGTGAGGAATACTAAGAGTTCGATATTGCAATTCTTTTCATCCTAGTGCAACTACGTATATTTGGTGTTAATAAGCCTTTGAGTTCACTAGAAATTATGCAATTTATTTACACAGTTTATATAATGATGACCGAATTGTTATGTGGTTTTGGATTCTATGCTTTCAAAAAAGTTGGAGTTCTTTTCACTAAAACTTTTTATGGTTTGGCAGTCAATTGTTTTATATATGTATAGATGTATCTGGGTGGAATGTACGAAAACATATATTTCGTGCGATCAATTCTATCCTTAGTAGTAATAATCTCCTTTTATAGGTAATGTGTTCTTATTTCACATCTCTTTCTCTTTGTTTTTCCCTTTTTGCTTTTTGTAGATCAATGTGATTTTACAAACAGCAGTCACCTTTTTCATTTTCTGAAAGTCATTCTTTTGCAATCAACTAATATTCATCTCTGTTTCACCTAAGCATAGTTGATTCCATTTATGTTTATACAGGTAGAAATTATAACTGTAAACACTGCTTTCTCCACTGCCTTTTAAAGTTATTTTTTTATATTTTATTTTTTGGTCTTTGGCAATTTACGTCTCAAAATCAAAACCCAGTTTTCTGATTTTCAAAGTTACGCTGTTAACATCATTTACAAATGTCTCTTTCCATTTCAGCTTTAAAAAAAATCCATTTCATGCACATTATAAATATTTTTGTAATTTGTAGGTTTATTCTCTGTACATTTTCTAGTTGGATATTCAATTTGTAACATGTCTTAACACCATAAAGATATCGTTTTTATTTTATTTCAAATAAATTGTTATTTGATACTTTATAGGTTACTCTGAACATCAGAGCAATTTAACTGCAGTTAGAATGTCTCCAGAACAAAAGAGGCTCCCTCCTCATCACAGTCTCAGGGACCACCCCAGCTTATTAGATCCCACCCCCACCCCATCATTTTCTGTCTCCACCTGTTTAACTGATTTTTTAAAAAATAAAGAACATAAAATAATCATATCAAAATGGAGGCCCAATTCTCAATGACCATTGGAGGCTTTCCAACTAGAATTTGGTTGTTATTTCAATTTTCTTTTAAGGGAAAGATGATCTGAAGTTGACAACTTGTCTTATATTGTAGTTTTTATATTATTGTGGCTCTGGATGAGTAGAGACCAACAGTAACATGGCCCCAGGAGATCATAGTTTGAATATGTGTGTGCTTGTGGGTGTGGGCGTATGTGGTTTGTGGAGCATGGGCCATTTTCAGGACAGGGGTACCTAGTTCATATACTCCAAAATGTTTTCTTTAAAATACAGAATGTTAACCAACAGATGGAAATAAAGAAGGGATCACTCCTATACACAAGATCCTTTGGATACAAAATGAATAAAGTGGGAGGAATGACCCCTACACTCCCTGTGTCTTGAAGTTTTATCTGTAGCCGACAGACCATCTCATTCCTACATGTTCTCTGACACTATCTCTATCACTCTCCCTCTTGTTCATTTTTCCCACTATGTGGCTTCCTTTTGAGCCTTGTTTACTTCTCAAGAAATCCTTCTATCGCCTGTGTGTCTTCCTTAAACACTCTGTTATACGGCACCTTGTTTGCAGGTTTTCCTCAATTCCCGGTAAAAATAACACTCGTTCCCTTTATTAAATACCTACTTTCATATCCTTCAACACACCAGCACAGACTGACATGATATATGATTTTTTATTTGTTTATATTATTTCTCACTTATTGAATTATGGAATTTGTTTTTTCTCAGCACCCTACACTTTTTGACTAGAAAATGGTCAAATCAGCATATATCACTCAAATGAGTGAAAGAATTTCTCATTAAACCAAGAAAAGTATGACTTATTGGGCAAAATGGTTAGAGTGAGACAGGGCTTCTAATCAGAGATGTCGCAGGAAATTTCTTAAGGGGGATCAGATCTCTACAGATCCTATATATTACATATACATTTGACTGCAAAGTTTCAATTTTAGCATTTGAACATGGTAGTAATGCCCACTTGGGAAATTAACCACATTACTTTTTTCATTCGCAGTCATCACCTCCATCATATGGAGCCAGGGAATGATACATGACTTTCAGAATTTCTTCTGGGATTTTCAGAGGAACCGGGACTGTAGCCCCTCATATTTGGGCTTTTCCTCTCCATGTACCTGATCATTCTGTTTGGAAATCTGCTCATCATCCTGGCCATTAACTCAAACTCGCACCTGCACACACCCATGTACTTATTCCTCTCCAGCATGTCCTTGGTGGACATCTGTTTCACCGCAACCACCATCCCAAAGATGCTGGTGAACATCCAGACACAGAGCCAAGTCATAACCTATACAGGCTGCATCACACAGATGTATTTTCTCATACTTTTTGCTGAGTTTGATGTCTTCCTCTTGACTTTGGTGGCCTATGACCACTTTGTGGCCATTTGTCACCCTCTGCACTACACGGTCATCATGAACCCATGGCTCTGTATACTGCTGCTTTTGGTGTCCTGGATCATGAGAGTCCTGGATTCCTTGTTAGAAAGATCGATGGTCTTGAGGCTGTCCTTCTGTGCAAACTTGGAAATTCCCCACTTTTTCCGTGAACTCAATCAGATGGTCCAACTTGCTTGTTCTGACACTTTTCTTAAAAACATGGTGATATATTTTGCAGCTGTCCTGCTGGCTGGTGGTCCTTTTGCTGGTATCCTTTTCTCTTACTATAAGATTGTTTCCTGCACATGTGGAATGTCATCAGCTCAGGTGAAGGATAAAACATTTTCTACCTGTGCGTCTCACCTCTCAGTCATCTCCTTATTTTACTGTATGATTTTAGGAGTGTTCTTCAGCTCTGCTGCTACCCACAGCTCACACTCAAGTGCAGTAGCATCAGTGACGTACACTGTGGTCACACCTTTGCTGAACCTCTTCATCTACAGTCTCAGGAACAAAGACATAAAGAGTGCCCTAAAAAGATTCTTTGGGATGGCAGCTATAAAAGTGACAATCATCTTGAGGCCGAAAGAGTGCCTTTGATTTCATGGCTCCCAGCCTCACAACCAAAAACTCTGATTCTTCTTATCAGACTGTGATAGTAAAATTTGTTCCTTTACTTATGTCCTGGAATTTCCATTGTTAAAAAACAGCTTCTCTGTACCGTTTTAGAAAACACTTTATTAAGCTTTCTGCTCTGTCTATTATGCAGACAGATTTTTCCCCCTGTCTTTTTCCTAGCTTCACAATGATTTTCTCACCTCATTCAGAAATATTAAGACATTTCGACTTGAGTTATGGCCAACACGAATTTCTAAAGAATAATTTCTTCTCAAAAGACATACATCATTGTAAGTAATTTGTTCTTGTTTTATGAATAGGAGACTCATAAGTTGTATCACTCACGTAGCAAAACACTTCACTTGTCTACTAAGCCCATTTATATAATGGCCATCCAGGAAAACCTGAAACCTCAGTTTTCACTCTTATGTCCCTCATCCTGCCTACATCAGGCCCTTAACTGCTCTTCCTGATAATGTAGACTTCATCATTTCTCCCTGTAATTTTCGGCCTATTGATAGTTATGCTATGGGTGAGAATGGCCAGGGGCACTGGCCTGGGCCACTACTGCTTGTTACCTATGCCTGTTTCTATGTTGTTGCAGGGCTGGCCCTTATGGTCCTTATTATAATTGCATCAACTACCAGGAAACTATGAAAAAAGACTGTTTATTAATCATAGGTCCAGCGTGTTCAAGGGCCACATGGAAGATTAAGAGAGAGAGAGAGAGAGAGAGAGAGAGAGAGAGAGAGAGAGAGAATGAGAATGGACCAAGTGGGGGAGAACATTGTGCTTATCTAATATCCATGCCATACAGCTAACAATGCGGTTTTTTGAGATGAATGTATTTGAAATGGTTGTCTCATAAAGCAGAAGTTTAATCCCAGGTATTACACTAGCAGCATGCTATTGTATTTTTAGCTGGTCCCCAGGTTTTATTGTCTCATTCAGCTCAGTGCCCAGAACACCTACAATAGTCACTGGTGAAAACTGATTATCAAGTATGTATTTCCCAGTGGGGTTTGGCATGGAAACATGAAAGATGTACAGAGACAAAAAGAAAATGAGCTATATACATCTTTCTGAGCTAAGATGAGGCGAGGTACCTATGGCTTCCGAGTGTAGAAAGTCATTTGCACGACAGTAAGAAGAGCAGATGTTCAATAATTAGAAGTTTGCCCTGTTCTATATATAGGCCACAACAGGTGATCTCTGATGATCCCTCTTATTATGGGCAAGCTCCAACATTTAAACATTTTAGGGGAGTGGTAAACGTTTCTCTTGGGCCTACAGGGTCTCAAAAATAATCTAGATACACATCTTCAGGTGACTTGTTATAAATCCTTATGTTTGTGACCTAGATTTATTCTTTTGTGTGTGTATGTCCAATTTACCCATCATCTATTTACTGGAGAGACTGTCCTTTACCATTAACTATTCTTGGCTCCTTTTTCATATATCTATGACCATACATATGTGGGTTATTTCTGGGCTCTCTATTCTTCTCCATTGATCTATGTGTCCCTTTTTGTTTTAGTAACATTTTTGTCAAAATAATGGCCAACCTAAGAAAAAGTCTTATCAGAGTTCATTTAAGCAGAACTGATGACAATTGTTAGGAAGCAAAATCTCAATGGACTGACAAAATGGTCTAGAGAATGGAAGTTCTACAGCTTATTTTATATGTTAGAATGGAAGGTGGAGGCATAAGAAGGGTTCTACAGTCATTGGTGGAAGAGTAGGAAAGTGGGAGAAAGCAAAGCATGGAAACCCCTGAAATTGGATAAAATGTTATAGAGGGAGACACATGCTTATTTAGATAACAGTGAGGTCTCATGGTGCGTGGCCAACAGGTGTGCTTTGAGGGAGTCTGAGAAGAAGGTTCCTCTGGTGTTTTCATGGTACATTATCTAAGATTCACAAAGACAATAGACTATTTGAAAGTTTAAGACTGACCTTTGATAAAGGTCTTGGATGTGACTACCCAGCACGACCAACATTTGGATAAGGAATTTTACATTCAGACTGCCCTAGGTGGTAACTTTGGTCTCTGGGTTTGTAAATCTCACCATGAGGGTCTCCTGTGAACTTATCAGGTAGAGTATGTGTCCCCCTTTTCCTCCACACCATACTATTTTGATTATGATAGTTTTGTAATATAGTTCAAAATCAGAAAGCTTCATGCCTACAGGTTTGACTGCTTTTCTCAAGATTGCTTTGGCTATTCATGGTGTTTCATGGATCCATATTAATTTTACAATTACTTGTTCTATTTCTATGAAAAATGATATTGAAATTTTGATAGAAATTGCAGTACATCTGTAGATTACTTTGGAAAGTGTTAAAAAACAAAAATCAGCTGAGTAAATTTTAGAAACCTAATTGTCTTTATTAATTGACTTCATTTGTAAATGGGGCAGCATTCCATCTAGCAATTAGAGGAGAACTCCCAGTGGTTGTTCATAGAAAGATGGTGTGGCAAGGGAGCTATTAACAAAAATAAAATTATTTTTACATCAGGGCATCTTTCTTTTGTGGGCGGGGAGAAAGAAGACAGCAAGAGTTATATCCTACAGATTGTCTCTTCTGTGGGAGGATGGTGAGGGCCCATATTACCTTAATTGTGCTTTTAGAAAACTCAAGGTATTTTTTTGCCTGCATGATCAAAGCCAAAAGAGACGCAGACAGGAATTTGCAGCAAAGAAAGTAGAGGTTTATTTAAGGAAATGGCACCTAACCCAATGACACAGGTGAACTAGTGATCAAACACCTGACTCCCCAATGGTATCCTGGGGATAGGTTATATAGGAGAAACCTCATTAATTCTGGTAGCTATTCTTTGGGGTTGTGGGCTCTGCTCATTAGTCATTCCTAGGGTAGTGAGCAGTTGATTATTGCATCAGGTCCTGATGTCAGTCATGGCATCTTTTTGTCTGGTTTCAAAAGAGTGATGTTGGGTTGTTCTGCCTTCATGGGGATTCAGCTACAAGATGATATCTTTAGTTTGACAGAAACTGTTTCTGTGATCAACAGTCTGAGGCTTTGTTCCATAGGGAGTTGATGCTGACTTAAGGGCTTAATGATTAAGGGAGTGGTCATGCAGGGTGCAGACACATAAGGGGAAAAAAAGCAAGTAACCCAAGGGCAGTTTGAATCAAGGGGAAAGAGAAGAGAGTGCTGAATCCTAGCACTAGACCACCAGGAAAGGAGATAGCAAAGGTTTTATTCTGCGGATTCTCTCTTCTTTGGGAGGATTGGTGGGGAAGGATATTATTTCATTCATATGTGGGATATAAACCTAGAAGTAACTAATGAACAAAACAATCAAATAAAAACTCATAAACACAAACAGCAATTTAGTTATTACCAGAGTAAAATTAGAGATGGAATGGAAGATAAGGGTACAGGAGGTCAAATATATGGTGATGAAAAGAGATTTAACTTTGGGTAGTGAACACACAATGCAACATACCATGCGACAGATAATGTATTATTGAATTGTACAATGAAATCTATATAATGGTATTAATCAATGTCATCCTGTTAAATTTAACAAATAAAATAAAATAAAATAAAATAAGAAATAAATTCATTGAATGCATGATTGCATGAAAAACTAAATGTCACGTTCACAGGTTTTAGGTACCATTTCTTAATAAATATCACATAAGATCTTTTAAAAAAAAGAAAAATAAGAAAGAGGAGACAAAAAAGTCATTTTAAAGTAGTGAAGATTTGTTGAGTTACCGTGCCTAGACAGAAAATTCCGGAAATGTTGATTAACACAGTTTGAAACTGCCATTTGGTCTGGTATTAGATCTCTGTTTGGCGTGATGTGCTTTATCACCAATGACAGCATTTGGGTCTGTGATTTTCTCTTTAACAGTAGTATGGACATTATAATGGTATTAAATCTTCTCATCAGTGAGCACAGAGTATCTCTCCATTTATTTGTGTCTTCTTTCAAATGTGTAAATTAGATTTGGAATAAACAGGGCAGAGTGCGAGACATCTCCCGATCTCTCCCTTTAAAACAACAATAAGCTGAACATCTAAAGCTCAACAAAAAACACCCAAACTGCCACACCACCATATCAAAGCAAGAGATCTGCACATGGGAGCTACCACAGGTCAGAAAACCAGGTGTCGGGCGGTGAACTGGAAGAAGTAGAGAGGCGGCTTATCACAGCTACTAGAGCTCCTAGAAGGAAAAGGGGGAAGGTTGAAGGCACAGCCACTTCCCTGAAACACCCTGCCTGGAAGTGCTGGAACTTACACACAGCCTGAAGCAGGGTCCAGTCATTGGGGCAGAAAGCAGAGAAACAGGATGGGAACACAGAAAATAACAGTTGATTGTTGTTGATTCCTGTTGCAAAGCTAAGGCTGAGACTTTGTCTCCAATCCACAGCCTCTGAGAGTCACCCAACCCCAGTACCCTCTAAGACCAAACGCTGCGGAGCCTCCTCGGAATCTGAGTGAACACTGTCAAGACTGAAGCTGCCTCTCACAGCGCTAGAGTTTCCAGAAAGAGGAGAGGGAGTGAAGAAGGAGCAGCGAGTTAGTGCTGGGAGTTCCCTGAACAGCAGAGCCTTGGAGGATTGTGAGATCCCTATGGCCAGGGGGCTGCAGCGCCCAGTCAACAAAGCAGAGTGGAGAAGAAACTGCCAGAGCAACAACAATAGATTCTTACCAACTGTGGTTGCAAAACCGAGGGTGAGCCACAGGTTCCAAGCCCCAACCCAAGGGTTCCCTGCTATTATACTCTCTGAGAAAGAACATGGGAAAGCCAAAGGGAAATTTGAGCAAATGCTACCAAAACTGCTGCTAACACTGACAGAGACAAAATTGAGGGTAGCAAGTTTGATTAAATACCTAAAAGAAAATTTTAAAAGCATTATTAAGACTTTATATAAAGCAGGAATCCAAGGGGCTTAGATGGCACCAAGTGGAAACGAAATGAAAAGCCCAATTTTCACAAGAAGCTAAAGAGAGACCTTTACATAATAAATCTCCTCTCTGGAAAAACAGTAGAATACACTTTCATTAATGCCCAGGCGGAGAAAGAGTCCATTAAACACCATAAACAACCAGGGGATAAGACATCTCAGAAAGAAAGCGAAACATCATCAGAAAATAAGTTTACAGACATAGAAATATGACATTTAAATGACGGATAATTCAGAAGAGTACTCCTGAAAAAACTCATTGAGTTCCCAAATGAGTCATACTAAAAATTTTATGAATTGAAAAAACAACTAGAGGACCAGAACAGAGATCGAAGCCCTGAAAAAGGACCAAATAGAACTTCTGGAGATGAATAACATACCACAAGAGTTGAAAAAATAAAAGAACAAGCTTGGGAAATGGAGTCAACCAAATGGAGGAAAGGATCAGTGATATCGAAGACAGAAATCTAGAAATAAATCAGAAGGAAGAGAGAAATAAAAGAAAGAAAGAAATGAAAGAGAAATTCAAGAACTAGCTGATAACATCAGGGGAGGGAATGTATGAATAATGGGCATTATCGAAGTCAAGGAAAAAGAACAGAGATTAGAAAGCATTTTCAGAGAAACAGTTGAGAATTTCCCAAATCTAAGGAATGAGCTGGAGCTTGGAATTCAAGAAGTCAACAGAACACCCAATTATCTCAACCCAAAAAGGTCTTCATCAAGAAATCTCATATTAAAATTATCAAAAATCAGTGACAAAGTAAAAATTCTCCAGGCCGCCAAGGAGAAAAACAGGGTAACTTATAAATGAAAGCCCATGAGATTATCATCAGATTTCTCAGCACAACATTACAAGCCAGAAAAAACGGGACCAAATATTTAAGCTATTAAGTGGAAGGAACTACCAGCCTAGAATAATGTATCCAGATAAGCTCTCCTTCAGATATGAAGGAAAAATTAAGACTTTTCCAGACATACAAAAATTGAGGGAATTCTTCACTATGAGGCCTGCATTACAGAAAATACTGAAAGGGGTCAGCTCAACTAACACATAATAAGCAGAAGAAAATACATAATTGGGTCGTAAGTGGCTTTCGGGCATATAAGAGCAGAGGAGTGCAACCTTACTAAGAACAGTGCAATATAACCTTAAATAATAAAAACAGAATTGTTAAAACAAGATAGTAATGAACGTACAGCATACATAAGGACAAATTGAGATAATGATGACTGAAAAAAGGAGGATTTAAAGATACAAATTCTCAAAGGGAAAAGGAGATAAGGCACAAGCAGAAGAAAATGCATGGCTGTATATATAGAAATATCCTTTATATATTCATAATGGTAACCAAACACCAAAGATTCAGAGCCAATGTATATAACATAAAACAAGAAGGACTCACAAAAGCCAACCAAAATAAAGAAAACAGAAGCACAAAGACAAAAAAGCAATGGAAACACCGAGCTACCAGAAAGCAAAAGATAAAATGGCTGTAAGAAGATCTCAGATTTCAATCATCCCCTTAAATGTAAATGGACATAACTCTCCGAACAATAGCACAGAGATACAGAATGGATCAAAAACAAAACCCAACCATATGCTGCATCCAGGAGACACATCTCAGCCCCAAAGACAAATGTAGACTCAAAATGAAAGGCTAAAAATGATATTTCAAGCAAATGGCATTCATACAAAAGCGAGGATAGCAATACTAATATCAGATGAAATACTCTTCAAAATAAAAAAGGTAAAGAAAGATACTGAGAGATCATAATGATAAAAGGAATTATGCTCCAAAAAGACATATCATTAATATCTATGCTCCCAAACAGAGAGCCCCAAAATATGTAAAGCAATTACTAAGAGAATGAAAGGGAGGATAGACCAAGACACTATCGTAGTAGGGGACCTAAATAGCCCACTGTCGGATATGCACAGATCATCCAAACAGAAAATCAATAAGGAAATAACATTCTTAAATGACACATTAGACCAACTGGACATAATTGACATTTACTGAGCCATCTATCCCAAAACAGCTGCTTATACATTCTTCTTTAGTGCACATGGATCTTTCTCAAGAATCGACCACATACAGGACACAGAGATAGACTCAACAAATATAAGAGGGTTGAAATCATACTAAACATATTCTCTGATCGTAATGCTTTGAAACTAGAAATCAACTGCAGAAAGAAATCAGGAGGAACCACAAATACATGGAGATTAAACAACATGCTACTGAAGAATGACTGTGTCTGAGAAGAATTAAAAACAGAGATCAAGAGATACATGGAAACAAATGATAATGATAGTACAGCATATCAAAATTTTGGGATACAGCAAAGGTGGTAATAAGAGAAAATTTCTGTCATTACGGGCCTAGCTCCAAAAATAAGAAACAGCCCCAATAAACAACAAAAGGCTTCATCTTAAAAAACAAGAAAAAGAAGAACAAATGAAGCCTAAAATCTGCAAAGGAAAGATATCACCAAAATTACAGCAGAAATGAATGAAATTGAGAACAAACAAAAAACAATAGGAAAAATAGTTGCAACACAGATTTGGTTCTTTGAGAAAGCTAGTAAAATCAACAAACTCCTGGCAAGACTCACTAAAGAAAACAAAGAACACAAATAAACAAAATCGGGGATGGAAAAGTGAAATTATGACTGTTATCGCAGAAATAAAAATGATCATACAAGAATAGTATGAGAAAGTATGCAATACCAAATCTAATACCCTAGAAGAAATGGACCAGTACTCAGAAAAAATATAACCTTCCTAGACTGAATCAAGAAGAACTGAAAAATTTAAATAGACTGATAAGCAGTATGGAAATCGGAACAATCATCAAAAACCTAACAAGAAGTAAAAGTCGAGAACCAGATGGCTTCCCCAGTGAATTCTACCAAACATTCAAAGAAGTTTTTATACCTATGTTCCTCAAACTCTTCCAAGAAATGAAAGAGAAGGTAATATTTCCCAAAGCATTTTATGAAGCCAATATTACTCTGATACCAAAACCTTGTAAGGATAACAGACACACACACACAAGAAAAAATACACAGAAACAGAAAAAGAAAACTACTGCCCAATATTTCTCATGAATACAGAAGCAAAAATTCTAAATAAGATTCTAGAGAACTGACTATAGCAACCCATTAAAAAGATTATGCACCACGATCAAGTGGGCTTCATTACAGAGGAACAGAGGTGATTCTTTATACCCAAATCAACTAATTCAATACATCACATAAACAAATTAACAAATAAAAATCATATGATTATATCAATAAATGCAGAAAAAACCTTCGACATGATTTAGCACCCATTTATGATCAAAACACTTAACGAAATTGGTATAGAAGGAAAGTACCTTAACATAATAAAGGCCATCTATGACAAACCCTCAGCCAACATTACATTAATGCTGAAAAACTAAACATTCCCTCTAAGATCAGGAACAAGGCAAGGCTGTCCACTATTACCACACTTATTCAATATAACATTGGAGATCCCAGTGATTGAAATTGGGCAAGAAAAAGATATAAAAGGCATCCAAATAGCAAATGAAGAAGTCAAACTGTCACTTTTTGTGGATGACACGATTCTCTATATAGAAAACCCTCAAGACTCCATGAGAATATTAGTAGAAACAATAAGCAATAGAGTTATGTCTCGATACAAAATTGATATTCAAAAATCTATAAATCTATATAGCTTTCCTAATCTGTAATAATGAAGTGTCAGAAAAAGAAGTGAAAAAATAATTCCTTTTGCAATTGAAACAAAAAGAATAAAATACCCAGAAATAAATTTAATAAAACTTGTGAAGGATCTATGTAATGAAAACTATGAGACTCTATTAAAAGAAATTGAAGAAAAAATCAAAGAAATGGAAAGATACTTCGTGTTCTTGGATCGGAAAAATCAACATAGTTAAAATGACCTTATCACCTAACACATTATACAGATTTGATGCAATCCCCATCAAATTGGCATTTTTTAAAGAAATAGAACAAAAAAAAAACCCATAAGATTTCTATGGAAGTACGGAAGATTTCAGATTGCCAAAATCTTCTTGAGAAAAAAAAAGAGTGAGGCTGGAGGCATCACTCTGCCTGACTCAAATTATACTACGAAGCGACAGTAATCAAAACAGCATGGAATTAGCAGAAAAATAGACGCAAGAAGCAGAACAGAATCAAGAGTCCAGAAATACACCCTTATTTATATGGGCTATTAAATAATTTTCAACAAAAAAGCCAAAAACTTACAGTGGCGAAAGGAAAGCCTCTTCAATATATAGTTCTGGGAAAACTGAAAAGCCACCTGCAAAAGAACGAAACTAGACTTGTATCCATTACCACACATCAAAATTAACTCTAAATGAATTAAGGACCCGAATATAGGACCTAAAACAATAAAGTCCATATAAGAAAACATAGGAACTAAACTCAAGAACCTTGAACTGAAAGAGGATTTTATGAATTTGACCTCAAAAGCAAAGAAAGTAAAAGCTAAAATAAATGAATGGGACTACAGCAATTAAAAAGCTTCTGCTCAGAAAAAGAAATCATCAACAAAGTAAAGAGAGAACCTTCTGAATAAGAAAATATATTTGCAAACAACACCTCCGATAAGGGCCTAATATCTAAAATATACAAAGAACTCATAAGACTCAATAACAGCAAAAACACAAACGATCCAAACAAAAAATGGGCAGAGGACATGAACAGACACTTCTTCCTAGAGGACATACAAATAGCTAATTAATACATGAAAAGCTGCTCAACATCACTACCTTTTAGGGAAATGCAAATCAAAACCACGATAAGATGCCAACTCATACCTGTTAGAATAGCTATAATGAACAGGACAAGTAATAACTAATGTTGGAGAGGATGCGGAGAAAAAGGAACCCTCATACATTGCTGGTGGGACTGCAAATTAGTACAGCCACTATGGAAAACAATATGGAGGTTCCTCAAAAAACTGAGAATTGACCCACCATATGTATTTACCCCATAGACTTGAAAACCCATATCCCAAAATGTATTTGCACACTGATGTTTATAGCAGCATTATTCACAGTGGCCGGGACATGGAAGCAACTGAAGTGTCCTATGACAGATAATTGGGTAAAGAATCTGTGATACAAATATACAATGGAATACTACTCAGTCATAAGAAGAGGTGAAACATTGCTGTTTGTGAAACCCTAGATGCAACTCGAGATAATCATGTTAAGCGAAATAAGCCAGACAGAAAAATTTGATAATCACATGATCTCACTTATACGTGGGATATAAACCTAAAACCAACAAATGAACAGGAGAAAGAAACAGAGACTCACAGACATGGAATAAAGACTCTCATTTACCAGAGGACTATAGACTAGTGGTTACTAGTGCAGTGGGGGTAGAGGGGGAGAGGTAGATGGGGTAAAGAGTGCAAATATAGGGGGATAAGGGGATACTGAAGTGGGTAAAGGAGATCAAAATATAGTAGGTGAAGGAAACTGGACTCTGAGTGGTAAACACACAATAGAATACATATATATCAAAATATAATGTACACCTGAATATTATATAACTGTATTTACCAATGTTATCCCAAAAGACTTAATTAAAAAATATTTAGTTATACCAATAAAAAATAAAATAAAAGTCAATACCTCTTAAAAAAATAGAAGGCATAAATTGCTGATTAAGGGAACCATATGAAAATTAATAATACATGTAGACACAGATACACAATATAAGAAGGTGCACAAGAGTTTAATTGCTTTGTTATAAAATCGTTTAAAAAAACGTGATTGCCATGGTTCTCTGTTTCCGTATTTCTGATGATGATGTGAGACGATAAACCTAATTCAGTTGACTGTGGTTAGAAATAAATAAATATTCAGAAAAATTTTTTTGATTCTATAAACTCTTTCACATAGGAGTGTATGTACATAAACATATATGTGAATTTTTACCTGACTTTAAAGTAAAAATACATATATGCGCAACAGAGATTCCTTAATAATGTATCTTTAAATGTTGAAAGAAATGTGAGGAAATGTGGAGAATGAATTAAAAGAATAAATGATTAAGTAACATGAAATCGAAAATGTAAAAATTTAGACATCAAGGTTTAAAGTAGATTGGTGAACCTTAATTTTAGAGCTTCAGCTCTGCGGCTCACATTCAAATGCCAGAGCCCCGGTGCTGTACACCATGGTCGCACCCATGCTGGCCCCCTGAATCTACAGTCTGAGGAACAAAAATATAAAAAGGCCCTGAAGATTCTTTTGGATGGCAGCTATAAAAGGAACAATTGTCCTGAGGCTGAAAAGTTTCCCATGGATGCAGGGTTAAAAACATTAGAGCCAAAAATTAAAATTTTGGATCAGATTGCGGAAAAAACACTTGCTCCTTCTGCTTATTGTCTGGAATTTTCATTTCTTTTATTTAAACTTCTTTGTGCAATCTGATAACACATCTGACTAAACTTTCTGCTCTGTCTGATATATGGACAGTTTTCCATTTTTCTATTTTTATGTTCTCCCCATGTTATCCCCAATCTTGGTGGAGAAATATTTGGGAATTTCCATTTTTTCATATGACAAATTGAATTTCTTAAAAATAATGCTTTCTGAAATGAAATCCATCTTTGTAAGTGGTTCTTCTACAGTTTGCCTGAAAGAATGGTCATGAGTTGTATTACTCACATGGAAAAAGCTACATTTGGCAACTAAGTATTAATAGTATTAATGTTATTAATATTATCAATAGTATTAATTAACTTAATAGTATTAATTCTCATAATTTTATTGCAGAGACAAATCTGAAAACAAAGTTTTCACTTTGGATCTGTCATTCTTTTCTACGTCGCTGCCTTAACTGCTCTTTCTGATGTGAACTCTAACATGCTACTGAGTTTTATTACTGGTTTCCAGATGTTATTCTTTATTCAGGCTCATGTCCCCAGTGCCTAGCATAGAGACTGAAAAAATATTCTTATCAAACATATATCTATTAGTGGAGTCTAATTCGTAAGACGAATTTCAATAATTTAATTTACCTAAAACAGTATTAGTGTCAGAGATGACTTTCAATAAGAGGAAGCAAAATTTTTAGCCACATATTTTATTATCATGAAAAAAAATTTTTATGTCATACATCTACTCATTGAAGTTTAGAGGACTGATATTCATGTTTGAGGGCTTTTTAAAATTATAGTTGATATAAAATATTATATTTGTTTCAGGCGTACAACATAGTGATTAGACATTTATATGACCCTCCAATCCTACTTCTGGGTATTTATCTGAAGAAACCAAAATACTAATTTAAAAAAGATATATGAATCTCAATGTTTAGTGCAGCGCTATTTACAATATATGGAAGCAACCTAGGTGTTCATCAATAGATGAACGGATAAAGAAGAGGTGGTACATATATTCAATGGAGTATTACTCAGCCATGAAAAAGGATTAAAGGTTTCTGTTTACCAAAACATGGATGAACTAAGAGGATATTATGCTAAGTGAAATATATTAGACAGAGAAAGAGTAGGTTCTTTTTTTTCCCCACTAGAGTGAAGGATTGGTTAGCATTTTTGTGGTTTCTTTATTGAATTATCTTTCGGTTTCTGTTTGAAAAATTATGGTGCTACATAAAGATTTAACTTCCACTGCTCTATATGAAATAGCTCTGCTTCTCTAAATTTTGTCATATCCACAAAATGGGCAGTGAATTCCATCAGTATCATCCATAACAAGTCACGATCAAAGTATAACTCATTAGAGAGCATGAATTCCTTCTATTCATTTGATTCAGGTCACAACTCTTGTGAAAAGAGACACATCTTTCCAGCTTCTACTGGTTACCTAGCAGTGAATGTCAATGAGTCACTTTTTAATACAATTAGCTGAAATAAACTACAATAACAGATCATCGATGCTATCTTCATATATTTGTACAAATACCTAAAATTAGAAGCAGATTATTTTAATTGATCTCAGGTTTTTTTGCCTTTATTAGTGTATCAGCTATTTCTGCATAACAAGCCATTCTCAAAGCACTTGTTGCACTATAACGCCTTTGCAATCAAGTGAGATTGGACAGTGGGGAGTTGTTCTGATCTCTCCTGGGGTCCTTGTGAGTCTATTCTGATGTGAGTAGGCACATTGTATTTCTAAGCTCACCCATGAATTTAAACAAATGTTATGAAACTTAAATGAAATATTATATATAGTTCTCAAGGTCCAAATAAAACATTCAGCTGTGACATCAGAAGCATGGAGCATGAGAAGACCTACGGTCCTCTTCCTTTCAAGTTACAAGCTGGACAGCTATGATTCAGCAAATGATTCCCTGTTTAACACACAAACATGTGTGAGGTCTCTGCACATTGGGACACCTGAAAGTGGTGTTTAGGAGTGAACAGGGGAGACAGGCCGAGGAGTACAGAGATGGGAGCCAGGAGCAGTAAGGCACTCACCCTGGCCCTAGAATACATGAGAGTACTGAAGGATCAGGGTGCAACCCTCAGTGTGCAGATCAGAGATGCAGAGGCATCAATCAGGCCTGGGTGACCGGTACACACTGAGGCTGAGCCCAAGGTCAGATGCAAAGAAGCAATGCAAGGAGTGGTAGAATTCCAAAAGCTGCCATCACCAGACACAGAAAGCCATAAACACAGGAATATGCCCCCTAATTGGGATTAAAACCCTGAATCAGCAAATCACCAAGGAACAGAAGCAATTTTCTAGATAAAATGATGCATATTCATTGTGGTTGAACCCATTAGAAAGAAGGAAGCCTCAGACACTCAAGTCCTGTTTCTCTTGTCTGCTCCTCCTCCACCCATTGTAGCAGAGCATGGTAGAGGCATCTGAGACACCTCAGACTGAGAAGTGTGGCTGCAGGAAAGTAGTGTATGGAATACACAGACCAAAAGACCCGTAGCACATCACAGCCCACCGTGGAGGTGGAGTCCTGAAACTGAGGTGACCAGTGTATAAAGAAGATACTCGCTTGCTCTGGGAATACTGAGCATTTTCCATGACTGACACAATATTGCCCTACAGAGTTTCTGGTAGCCCCAGTTATAGTAAGGGAGAACAAACTTATATGCATGTACCACATCTTTTTTATGGGATATTACACAGCCATAGGCAAAGATGAAATATTGCCATTTGTGACAACATGAATGGATCTTGAGATTAACATGCTAAGCAAAATATGTCAGACAGAAAAAGTGGAGAAACATATGACTTCACTGTTATGTGGAATATAAAACTGAAAGCAACAAACCAACAAGACAAGCAAGGACTCATAAACACAGACAGCAGTTTAGTGGTTAACAGAGTGAAGTGCAGGGAGGTAGATAAGGGTAAAGAGCATCAAATATATGGTGAGAGAAGGAAGTGTAACTCTGAGTGGTGAACACACAATGCAATATACATATGATGTGTCATTGAACTATACACTTGAAACCTATAAATTTAATTAAAAACCCCAGTAAATTTAATTAAAAAAAGAGAAAGCAAACTTGTGTCACAGCACTACCTACTAGAAAACAAAAGAAAGACTTCTACTAATCAATTTGCTAAACAGTTGAGTTAAATATTTTAAAAAGAATAGGAGAAAACTCAGAAAAAAATGTTTAATGAACTGAGAAATAAAAATCAATGAACAAAAAGAGTACTTTACCAAAGAGATAGAACTATTAAAAAAAACATATTCTGCAACAAAAGGACTCAATAAATGAAATGAAGAATGACCCGCCAAGCTTAGGAAATACAGCAGACCACAAGGAGAAAAGAATTAGTGATATTAAAGGTAGAAATGTAGAAATGACTCAGGTAAAGGAGAGAATTGAGAGTGAAAAATCAAAGTATGCTATGAAAACTGTCTGACTCTATTAGAAAGAGCAATATCAGAATAATGGGTACCTCAGAGGGAGAAGTGAGGGAGAAGGAAACATAGAGCTTATTCAAAGAATAATGGACAAAACAGCCAAAGCTATGGAAAGACGTGGACTTTCACATACAGATAGCTGATAGAACATCTAATCATCTCGATCCAAAAAAGGCTTCTCCAAGGCACAGTGTATTAAATCTGTCAAAAGTTGACTACAAAAGGGAAGTCCCAGTCAAGATGGCAGAGCAGGTAAATGTTGTGCTAACCTCCTCTCATGACCACATCAGAAGTATACCTGAATTACAGAATGATCACCACTGAGAACTGCCTGGTGAACAGAATTCCCATATCTCAGAATACAAATAAAAAGCTACCACTTGCTGGAGATGTGCAACAGACACTTCCCATACCCATGGTATGGTGGTTACAAAATGGGTGGGATATCTCACCCTGCTTCCCGATGAGGAGCAAGAATTCCAACCCCACACCGAGTTCCCTGGACCAGGTCTCCAGTGCTGGGAAGAGAATTCTCCGTAACATCTGTGTGTAAAAACCAGAGGAAATTGTGGCTGAGTGAGATGGAGGACTGCTAGACCTGGGTACTGTAGGTCTTAAAGGGACTGCGCACAGAATTACTCATAAACTCACTCACTCTGAGCTCCAGCTTAGGGACGGCAGCTCAAAAGGTGCCAGAGACACATAGGGAGAAACCGAATTGTCTGGCACAAAGGCAATGGTTAGAGGGACAGCTCTGTCTGGAACCCAAGTACTGGCTGACGCCATTGTTACTTAGTTACATTGTTACTTGGCTGAGCCCTTCCCCAACCCAGCTGGCAGGGGCAAGTGGGTACCAAAATTGAATGTTTCATTAACTTAGCTAACACTCTTTGCCATGCATGAGTGACTCCCCGAGACCATGCCACATCCAACGCCCAACCAACCACGACTATTTTCAGCGACAATTCTATATAAATTTCAGCCTCGGCTTACATTGCAAACCTTATAAAAATCCCTCAAAGGTTTACAAACCCCTAATAGGCAGTATTTGGCCTTGGTGTGCCCCATACCTCTTGATAACTAGCCCCGAGGCCTGCACTAGTAGAAGCTGGCCTCGGTTTACATCTTAGCCTCTCCAAGGTGCCTCCAAGACCAGTACAGGTGGCAACCACCTTCAGATCATTTATAGCTTTAATTAGGTTGCAGGCGTGACTGACCTTGGACTACACCATAGTCCCCTCCAAAGATGCCTCAAACCAACACACTAAGTGGCCAGCTTCAGACCACACCGGAGCACAACGCAACCTGTTTCACAAACAACACACTAAATGAGTGGATGAGCAGGCACCAGAGAACTACTAAAGTGAATGCCACTCCGTGATGTCAGCCACTGCACGACAGCTCATCCACTGTAGTTGTAGCCATTCTTCACAGGCAGTCAGCCTGAGGGTCAATCCCTCCCACTGACATCTCAACAACAATCAACACTCGGCTACACAGGAGGCCACACACAACACACACAAGGGACACTCCTGCAGCACCTGGCTCAAGTGGCAAGGAAGACAGTGCCATGAATTCCAGGACATGTACTACATAAGGTCTCTCTACCAAGATGGGAGACATGGAAGATCTATCCAATATTTGGAAGCAAACACAGAGAGGCAGCTCAAAGGAAGAGACATAAAAATATGTCCCAAATGAAAGAACAGGACAGAACTCCAGGTAATGAACTAAACAAAATGGAAACAAGCAATCCATGAGAGACAGAGTTCAAAACAATGGTTATAAGAATATTCAGTGAATTTAGGAGAAGAGTAGATTAACTCAGTGACAACTTCAACAAAGAGACAGGATACATAAAAAAGAACCAGTCGGAAATGAAGAATACAGCAACTGTTCTGAAGAATACATTAAAAGGAGTCAAGAGTAGATTATATGAAGCAGAAGATCAAATCATAGATTTGGAAGACAAGGTGGTAGAAAACACACAATCAGAACAAAAAAATAAAGATTAGCAGAATGAAGATAATTTCAGGAACCTCTGGGACATCATCAAGCATACCAACATTTGCATCATAGGGGTACCAGAAGGAGAAGAAAGAGAGAAAGGCATTGAAAACATCCCTAACCTGATGAAGGAAATAGGTGTACAATTCCAGGAAGCTCAGAGTCCTAAACAAGATGAACCTAAAGAGGCCCACACGAAGGCACATCAGAATTAAAACATCAAAACTTAAAAACAAAAAGAGAATCTTAAAAGCAGCAAGAGAAAGTTTGTTAGTTGCCTCCAAGGTAGGTCCCATAAGACTGTCTGCTGATTTCTCAACAGAAACTGTGCTGATTGGAGAGGACTGGAAGGAAATATTCAAAGTGATGAAAAGCAAGGACCTACAACCAAGATTACTCTACCCAGCAAAGATAAAATTTAGAACTGAAGGACAGATAGCTTTCCAGACAAGAAAAGCCAAAGCAGTTCACCATTAGCAAACCAGGATTACAAAAATATTAAAGAGATTTCTTTAAAAGGAAGAAGGGAAGAAGTTCAAAAACATAAATAATAAAATGGTAATAACTACATATCTATCAACAATTCTTTTAAATGTAAATCGATTAGATGCTCCAATCAATAGACATAAACACTTAGTTACAACAGGACGGCACACACAACCCACCCAAGCAACACTCCTTCAGAAACTGTGGGACACATTGCACTATCACCCTGGATCACTTTGTCAATTGTATAAATATCTAACCTAAATTCTGTACACCAGAAACTAACTTAAATAATATAGAAAGTGAACTCCAATTGAAAATAGAAAAAAATGGACCAGACATGTGACACTCTGGAAAGGATGCTGAGGTCTGCTCTTTAAGGGACCATGTTGAAATTACAACCAAATTATAAAATAACCATGTGGAGAATAACCTGAAGTCCAGCTGATCATAACATCGACATCTGATAACATAAAGGGGCCACATTGAAGCCAGGAGAAGGGGGAAAGTCCCAAATCGGGATGGACCCACCTTAGCGGGTGGTAGCGGATCACTGGGAGAGAGATCGGGGCTGCAGAGGCTCTCCTGAAGGAAAGGGACATCGTGGGCACATCTGGGGCTTCCCAGCCCAGGGAAGAGGAGAATCCAATACCTCTTATTGTAGAAACTCAGGGGGAGTTTGGTCATCTGGGTGAGATGGAAGGTGACCGAGCCTCTAGATGTGCCTATGTAGAACTCGCACAGATTTTCTGACTTGCAGATACTGACCGGGGACATCGGTTGTAGGTCTGAGGCTTGTGTAGGATTTATTCTGTAAAGGTCTCCATTAGCTGGAGTCAGAAAGAGGGCTGTAAAGGCAGTCAGCATTGTGTTTAGTCCGGTCCCCCTACAGACCACACCAACTTGGTAGTACAGACCCCTGCCACAGAGACATAAGCAGTTGCAGGTCTGAGATCGGCCTGCCCAGCCTAATGTGCAGACTGCCAGAGACAGTCATTTATGGTTGGCTGCCAAGCCTTTAACTGAGTGATTCAGAGCGAAGTGGGCGGCCATTGTTGTGAGCAGCATTTCTAATCCCAGCAACAGTGGCCAGAGCTGTGAGCCCCATTTCAGAGATAAGGTCAGACAGATTGCTGCTGCCAATACGTCCTTGAGCAAATATCGGGCACTTGGGGGCCAGGCTCAGACAGCAGTTGGTCTTGCTGTGATCTTGGTCATGTCACAACAGGAATTTACAACAGTTACCAAATTTCCAGGAAGACTGAGGCTGTTTTGATCTGACAGCAACTATCTCTCAGAGACGCCACTCCACCCAACACGCAGATTGCCTGGGATAAGTATTACTGGCTTGCTGCCAA
The DNA here is from genome assembly GCA_015472975.1 of Rousettus leschenaultii. NCBI lineage: Eukaryota > Metazoa > Chordata > Mammalia > Chiroptera > Pteropodidae > Rousettus > Rousettus leschenaultii. The sequence continues at coordinate 421,657 of BNJM01000244.1, read as the reverse complement.
GCTCAGCTCCCAGGATTCAGATCCAAGTGTTCACAGTGGGGTGTCCATCATTGTGAGTGGTTTTTCTAATCACAGCACAAGTGTCCAGCACTGTAAGCTACATTTCCACTCCCAGCAGGCAACCAGTGCTGTGAGCCACACTTCATCGGTAGGGAGAGGCAGATCACTGCTGCCATCACACACTTGGGATGATGTCAATGGCCTGTGGGCCAGTCTAAGACAGCAGCTGGTCTTGCTGTGACCCGAGTCTTATGTGGGAACTAACAACAGTTACCAAATTAGCAGCAAGGCTGAGGCTGTATTGACCTGACTGTCACCGTCTCTCTGAGACCCCACCCCACCCAATCTTCAGACTGCCTGGATCTCTGTTCTTGGCTTGCTGCCAAGCTCAGCTCCAAGAGATTCAGGACTAAGTGTTCACATCTGGGGCCATCATTGTGAGTGTCCTTTCAAATTGCAGCAAAAGTGGCCTGTAAGCTACATTTCAATTCCCAGAGAGAGACCAGTGCTATGAGCCTCATTTCAACAGAAAACATGGCGGAGTGAGAGATGTTCCCATCTCTCCCGCTGTAACAACTAAAAGCTGAACATCTAAAACTCAACAAAGAACACCCAAACTACACACCAGCTTGTCTGAGCATCGGATTTGCACATAAAACCTATCACAGATACTTTAAGGAGTTGTATAAATCAGGGATCCAAGAGGCTTACATGATACCTACTAGAAACCACAAAAAAGGCACCTTTTTGCAAAAGACTACAGGCAGACCTTCATGTAATTCACCTTCTTTCTGGTAAATAGCATAACACAGTTCCATTAATGCTCAGACGGAGAAAGATTCCATTAAACACCATGAACGAACAAGGTGACAAGGCCTCTCAGAAAGAAAGAGAAAAAAGTCCAGTAAATGAGCTTATAGACATAGAAACATGAGACTTAATTGACAGAGAATTCAGAATAGCACTTCTGAAAAAATTCAATGAGATGGAAAACAAATCATATCAACAATTTCAGGAATTGAAAAAAACAAGTAGATGAGCAGAGCAAGGAGATTGGAACCCTGAAAAAGAACCAAATAGGACTTCTAGAAATGAAAAACACTGCAAGAGTGGAAAAATGAAATAGCAAGCTTGGGAAATAGAGCTGACCAAGTGGTGGAAAGGATCAGTGCTATCAAAGACAGAAATGTAGAAAGAAACCAGAAGGAAGGAGAAAGAAACCGAAATGAAAAATAATGAAAGAGAAATACAAGAACTAGGCGATGGCATCAGGAGAGGAAACATAAGAATAGGAATTATTGACGACGAGCAAAAGAAGAAGGGACTAGAAAACATTTGCAGACAAATAGTGGATGAGAATTTCCCAAATCTAAGAAATGATCTGGAGTTTGGAATTCAAAAATTCAAAGAACATCCAATTATCTCGACCCCAAAAGGCCTTCACCAAGACACATTGACACAATTCTCAGAGCAGCCAGGGAAAGAAAATGATAACATATAAAGATAAACCCATTCAATTATCATTGTACTTCTCAGCACAAACCTTACAAGCCAGAATGGAATGGAATCAAATATTTAAAATATTAAGTGAAAGGAACTACCAGCCTAGAATAATGTATCCCGCGAAGCTATCATTTAGATGTGAAGCAGAAATTAAGTCCTTTCCGGACATACAAAAGTTGAGGGAATTCTCCACGACAAGACCTGCATTATGGAAAATACTGAAAAGGGTCAGCTCATTTATAACAAAATAGTAGAAACAATAAAAATACATAATTAGGTGTAAGTGATAATAAGGCACATAAGAAGAGAGGAGTGCAACCCTTACTAAGAACCAGGGCATTATAGCTTAAATAAAAAGTGCATTATAACAAGTTAGTAATGAACATTCAGCATATCTAGGGACAAATTGAGTCAATGATGGCTAAAAAGAGGATGATTCCAATATCCAGATTCACAAAGGGTAATGGAAATAAGGCATGCACAGAAGAAAAGGCACAACTGTATATATAGAAGTACGCTTTTCCTATTCGTAATGGTAAACACACACCAAAGATTCAGAACTGAAGTATATAACATAAAACATAAAGAAGCAGAGGCAAAACCCAGAAAAGCCAAACAAAATAAAGAAAACAGAAACACAAGAATAAGGAAGCAATGGAAACATCAAGCTATCAGAAAGCAAAAGATAAAAAGGCTGTAAAAAGACCTCACCCTCAATGTAAATGGACTCAACTCACCAATAAAAGGCACAGAATTGCAGAATAGATCAAAAAACAAAACCCAAACATATGGTGCCTCCAGGAGTCACATCTCAGTTCCAAAGACAAATATAGCCTGAAAGTGAAAGGGGGGAAAACGATATTTTAAGACAATGGCATTTAGAGAGAAGTAGGAAGAGCAGTACTAATATTAGATGAAGTAGAATTCAAAATAACAAAGGTAAGGAAAGATACTGAGGGGCACTTCATAATGAGAAAGGGAATCATGCATCAAGAAGATATAACACTTACTAATATCTATCCTCCCAATCGGAGGCCCCAGAAATATGTAAAGCAATTACTACCACAAAAAAGGGAGAAACAGACGAAAATACGATCATAGTAGGGGATCTAAATACCACACTATTTGATATGGACAGATCATCCAAAGAGAAAATCAATATGGAAATAACATTCTGAAATGACACATTCAATCAACTAGGCATAATTGACATTGACAGAGCCTTCCATCCCCAAAAAGCTGCGTAAACTTTCTCTTTAGTGCACATGGAACATTCTCAAGATTCGATCTCATACTGAGATGCAAATATAGCCTCAACAAATATAAGAGCGATGAAATCATACCAACCATATTCTCTAATCATAATGCTATGAAATTAGAGATCAACTTCAGAAAGAAATCCGGAAGAACCACAAACACGTGGAGATTAAACATCATGCTACTGAAGAATGGCTGGGTCAGAGAAGAACTAAAAAGAGAGATCAAGAGATACGTAGAAACAAATGATAATGACAGTACAACACATCAAAACTTTTGGAACACGGCCAAAGCGTTCATAAGATGAAAATTGATATTATTACAAGCCTATCTCCAAAAGCAAGAAAAGAGCCCAAATAAACAACCTAATGCTTCATCTTAAAAAACTGGATAAAGAAGAACAAATTAAACCTAAAGTCAGCAGAATGAAAGAAATCATTAAAATTAGAGCAGAAATGAATGAAATTGAAAACAAACAAACAAATCTAATAGAAAAGTAATTGCAACAAAGAGCTGGTTCTTTGAGAAGGTTAATAATATCAAAAATTTCCTGGCTAGACTCAATAAAGAAAAAAAAAGAAAATACACGAATAAACAAAATCATGAATGGAAAAGGGGAAATTATGACTGACATCGCAGTAATACAAAGGATCATACAAGAATACTACGAAAAAGTATGCAATACCAAATTTAATACCCTAGAAGAAATGGACCAGTACTCAGAAAAATATAACCTTCCCAGAATGAATCAAGAAAAAATGGGATCTCTAAATAAACTGATCAGCAGTATGGAATTTGGAACAATCATCAAAAACCTACCAAAAATCCAGAGCCAGATGGCTTCCCCAGTGAATTCTACATAACATTCAAAGACGATTTAATACCTCTTCTTCTCAAACTCTTCCAAAACATCAGAGAAGAAGCAATACTTCTCAACTCATTTTATGAAGACAATATTATCCTGATACTGAAACCTGCTAAATATAAAACAAAAAAAGAAAACTACAGACCACTATTTCTTATGAATACATATGCAAAAATCCTAAATACTGGCAACATATTAAAAAGATTATAGACCATGATCAAGAGACTTCATCCCAGGGGCACAGGGATGGTTCCACAAACACAAATTGATACACCACATAAACACATTAACAAATAAGAATCATATAATCATATCAATAGATGTAGAAAAAGCCTTCACCGAGACAAAGCTTCCATTTATGATCAAAACACTTAACACAATTGGTATAGAAGAAAAGTACCTTAACATAATAAAGGCCATATATTACAAACCCTCAGCCAACATTATACTTAATGCTGAAAAATTAAAAGTCTTCCCTCTAAGATCAAGAATAAGACCAGGCTGTTCACTATTGCCACTGTTTTTCAATACAATATTGGAGATCCGAGCGAGTACAATCAGACAAGACAAAGATATAAAAGGCATCCAAATAGAAAATGAAGTTTTCCTGTCACTATTTGAGGATGACGTGGTTCTTCATATAGAAAACCCTAAAGACTTCACAAGAACACTACTATAAACAATATGCAAATGCAAAAAAGTTCTGGATACAAAATTAACATTAGAAAATCCATAGTGTTCTTATACTCTAACAACTGTCATTAAAAGAAGTGGAAAAAATAATTTCTTTTGCAATTCCAACAAAAAGAACAAAATACCTACAAATAAATTTAACAAAACATATGAAAGATGTATATATCTATATCTATATATCTAGATCTATATCTATCTATCTATATATATATATAGTGAAAACTGCAAGACCCTATTTAAAATAAATCAAAGAAGACACAAAAAATGGAAAGCTAGTCCATGTTCTTGAATTGAAAGAATCAACATAGCTAAAATTACCTTACTATCAAAAGCTTATATAGATTTAATGCAATCCCCATCAAAATCACATTGGCATTTTTTAAAGAGATAGAACAAATAATCATAAGATTTGTATGGAAGCACAAAAGAACCTGAATTGCCAAAGCCATCCTAAATAAAAAAAGAACGAGGATGGAGGCAGCACTCTGCTCTACTTCAAATTATATTATAAAGGGGCAGTAATCAACACAGTATGGTATTAGCAGCAAAACAGACACAAGAACCAGTGAAACAGAATTGAGAGTCGAGAAAGAAACATATTTATACGAGCAAATAATTTTCAACAAAAGAGGCAAAAACCTGCAGCGGAGAAAGTAAAGGCTCTTCAGTAAATGGTGCTGGGAAAACTGGAAAGCCACATGCAAAAGAACATAACTAGACTGTTGTATATAATTGCATATAAAAATTAACTCAAACTGGATAAAGGATCTGAATATAAGGCCTGAAACAATAAATCACATAGAAGAAAACATAGGAACTAAACTCAAGGACCTTGAACTGAAAGAGGATTTTATGAATTTGACCTCAAAAACAAGGGAAGTAAATGCTACAATAAATGAATGAGATTACATCAAACTAGAAAGCTTCTGCTCAGAAAAAGAAACCAGCAACAAGGAAAAGAGACAAACACCTGTATGAAAAAACATATTTACAAGCAATGCCTCTGATAAGGGCCTAATATCTAAAATATACAAAGAACTCACCTGACTCAATAACAAGAAAAACAAATGACCCAATCAAAAAATGGGCAGAGGATATGAAGAGATGCTTCTCCCAAGAGGACATACAAATGGCCAACAAACATATGAAAAGATGTAAATCAAAACCACAACGAGATACCATCTCACACCTGTTGGAATGGCTATCATCAAGAGGACAAGTAACAAATGCTGGAGAAGGTGCGGAAAAATGGAGCCCTCGTACACTGCTGTTAGGACTGCAAATTAGTACAGCCACTATGGCAAAGAGTATGGAGATTCCTCAAAAAACTAAGAATTTATCTACCATATGATCCGGCAATCCATCTACTGGGTATTTACTCCAAAGACTTGAAAACACATATTTGAAAATATGTTTTCACACTGATATTCACAGCAGCATTATTCACGGTGGCCAGGACATGGAAGCCACTGAAGTGTTTTATGACAGATGATTGGCTAAAGAACCTGTAGTACATATGCACAATGGAATATTACACACCAAAGAAGACACGAAATACAGCCATTTGTGACAACATGGATGGAACTTGAGATAATCATGCTAAGCAAAATAAGCCAGACTGAAAAGTAATCACATGGTATTACTTATATGTGGATATAAACCTAAATCAACAAAGGAGCAAGAAAAACAAACGGAGACTTATAGACATGGACTATAGACTAGTGGCTAACAGAGTGAAAGGTGTTGGAAGAGGAGGAGACATAGATCGGGTAAAGGGGTTCAAATGTAGGGAGATAGGGGGAGAATGAAATGGGTAAAGGGGATCAAATATATGGTAGCTAAAGGAAACTGGACTTAAGTGTTAAACACGCAATAGAATATACAGATGTTAAATTGTAATGTACACCTGAAAATTATATAATTGTATTAACCAATGTTACCCAATAAATTTAATTTAAAATCAATTGAAAAAAAAAGATGGAAGGTGGCTGAATGGAAAAGAAAACAATATTCAAACATATGCTGCTGGCGTGATACATACTCAGATCAAAAGACACGCACTGACTAAAAATAAAGGGATGGAAAAAGATATTCAATGAAAATGAAAATGAGAAAAGAAGTGGGATAACAATACTTGTATCAGACAAATAGACTTTCCAACAACAAGACACGAAAACGGCCCAGTAATCCTCACTTCTGGGTATGTATCCAAATGAATTCATAAAGCTTCTTCGATGGGATATGTGAACCCATATGTTCATTGCAGCATTATTTCCAGTGTCCAAAATATAGAGGCACCCTGGGGGTCCATCCACAGATGAATGGATAAAGAAGAGGCGATGCATATATTCAGTGGAATATTACTTAGTCATAAAATGAATGAAATCTTCCTATCAGCAAAAACCTGGGTGGACCTAGAGGGTATCGTGCTGACTGGAGTAAGACAGAGAAGGACAAATGCCTTATGATTTCACTTATGTGGAATCTAAACAACAAAAGAAATGAAAAGTGCAGATAGAAACATACTTATAGATGCAGAGAACATTTCGACTTTGCCAGATCTGAGGGAGATTGGGGTGGGGGTGTGGTGGCTGAAAAAGGGGAGACTTTTAAGACATTCAAAATTCCAGTTATGAAAACAATCACTTGGATAGAAAGTACAACCCTAGGAATAAAATCAATAATATCGTAATAACTATGTATGGTGTCAGATGGGTAATAGACTTATTGTGCTGATCGCTTCCTAAGTTATATAAATGTCTAAACACTAAGTTCTACACATAAAAATAATATAATATTGTATATGATATGGGCCATTAGAATTAGTATTATGAAATAAAATCTTCAAACCGTATTATGGAAAATAATTTACAAGAGGGTATTGTTGTAAAATTAAATTGCAGAACTATTTCTATTAGAAAATTAAAAGAATACAATATATTAAAATTTATTTAATATGTGAAAAGGGAAACACTGATCAACTTTATTTTACAATTATTTCATCACCTGTGAGACGGTATATATATGCATGTATTAGCAATTTACTTTCCTCATGAGAAATTATCTGTTAGAGCCCTTTGCTTTTGTATAGTGGAGAGGAAGTGTTTACATTCCTGTCTCGGATCACATTCTTTCAAAAGTGAATTGAAGGTTTGTTAGTTTATTTATTTTTCTTACCAAATGACTCTTTGCCATTTAGTTTTTAATGTTTCTATAGACATATTTGTAGAGATGTATAACTAATATACATATATATAATATATGTATACATATATAAATATACATATCTATATAAATTTTATGTGGTCCAGCCCATCAGGAATTCTATTTTTTGGAATTCTATTATCAAAATGACAAACTAAAAATGCTAGTGAGGATGTGCAGGAAAGGGAGCACTTGTACACTGTTGGTGGAAATGCAAATTGGAATAGAGATATCATAAACATTTTAGCCATTTAGCTATTATTTTTATTCTATTCCCTCCAATTTTTCTGTAAATTAGAATTGTTCTGACCACATGTTGTATAAGAAGGATGTGCCCTCTTGTATAGGAAGATGTGTGGCTGGAAAGTGTTACATGGTGTGGTTGCTGAAGTTCACACTTGTGGAATCCACCATCATCCACCATCATCCAAGTGTCACCAATTGGTGTGTCCGAGATGACACCCACGCTCATTGGGTGCTTAAATGGGCTCATCCGTGACTCTGTCTCTACATGTGCATCACCATCCAGTGTCTTTCAAGTCAGAAGCCTTTGCATTAGGCCTGTGTGATCTCTTTCGTAAAGGCCACTGGGTATAGTGATCAGGAGCATGGACCTGGGCCCAGGCTGCCTGGGTTTAAATCCAAGCTCTGTTGCTTACTACCTGTGTGACCCTGGCCAAAATTTGAATGTCTCTGTGCTTTGGCCTGGTAAGAATAGTATGTGCTATACAGGATTTTTGTGAGGATGGAAAGAGTTAATGCCTCTGAACTGTGCCTGGCACAGGGCAATGGCTTCATGTATGGTGTTCGTTTTCTTTAGCATGTTAAATACCTGAAATCATCTTGTGTTTATGTCTTTTTATCTTTGGTTTACAGCGTGCTTCTTCCCACTCTAAATGTCATAGTAACTCTCATTAGTGACTGGACCAGCACTTGGCACATCACATTTGCTCAGTAAATATTTGGTAGATTCATTCATTCATTTATATATCCTCTATCTTCATCAAATGTCCCCATGCCCCTTAAGTGACAGCGACATAACCCTCTACTCCATCATTTACTTTCTTAACTATTCTCCACAATCTGGAATTGCTCCCAAGCCCCACCACTTGTTAGCTCCATGACCTTGGGCAGTCACTCCCCTGATGTAGTCAGGCTCCCTAAGGCCAACCTCAGGTTCAATGAGGACCTACAAAACTCAGCAAAACTGTTGCATTCATACTACAGTTTATTATAGTGAAAGTGTGCAGATTACAACAGCAAAGGGAAGAGATACATGTGATAGGGTCTAGGAATGACCAGGAGTGAGCTTTCAGTTGTCTCTTCCAGTGGAGTTGTATCGACAGCACTTCATTCTCTCAGCGGTGATGTGTGATATCACGCTTTGGGTATTGCCAACTAAGGAGGCTCACCTGAGCCTTGGTGTCCAGAGGTTTTGTTGGGGTTCTTTCACATAGACATGATGCCTGCCTGAATGGTTTTTAGTCTCCAGCTCCTCTGGACGTTAAGCTGATACTGTGTAGTCCAAGGTACTCCCATAGAACGCATTGTAAGCATAGACGATCTATCCATAGTGGCTCAAGGCCCCCAGATAAACAAAGCAACTCATATCAGGAAGGAAATTGAAAAGGCTTAGAAGCTATCTCTGAGGAGCCAGAAAAGGGCCAAACCTTTCTTTGGAATGTGCAGGATTTGGACAACCCAGGCCTGCTCTATTAATCTTTATGGAATATCTGGAATCCTTCAGTCTCAGTTTCCATATCTATAATATAGAGAAAATAATGGTTCCCTCTAAGAAGTGACCCTCACTCAATCAGAAGGCTCTACACCAACCTCCATCGCATTAGCCTTTCTTTTCAGCAGGCCCAGGTGATAATAATAACAGCTGACTCTCAAAAAACACTAGCCTTTTGCCAGGCACTGTTCCACATGCCTTATGCAATTATGTTTCGATCTTTGCCAATGGGAACAGCCAAGGCACAGAGAAGTTCAGACAACCTCACTAAGTCACACAGCTGCTATGCTAATTCACACACCTGGTAAGTAGGAGAACTTGGATCTGGATCCCCATAGTCTGGCTCTAGGGACCAGAAACTGCTGAGCATCCAGTCATTCACTTAGCTGAAATTCACACTGGTTGTGTCATTGCATTGGGAGGTTTGGCCAGTCCAACAGGGCAGGCCTTGGACCTGCCTCAGGACTTTCTCTCTCCTCAAGGCAAAGCACAGCATCAGGCACACAGTAGGTGATCAATAAGTGATATTTAATGAAGAAATGAATGCTCACAAAAAGGTTATGTGCCCGCTTTAGAAAGAAAACTCAAGATCAGAAGTCTAAGTTTCCCCATGAAGAATCGAAGTCAACTTTTAATCAGTTGAATGCTTGACAGATAGTCCTGGACAAGTCTCAAGGGAAATACATTTGGCTGTGTTTGCTTTTTTTCTGATTCCTGACTCCCCAAGAGAAAGAGATAAGGACTTACCTAATACTATAGAAACAAGTAAATTTTTCAAGCAATGGGAATAAAAAGAAAAGAAAAAATAGAGCTACCATATACTCCAGCCTTGTCATTTCTAGGGATATATAGTTGAGGAAAACAGAATCACTATTGCAAAAATGTATCTGCATCCACTCCATGTTTATTGCAGCATTATACACAAGAGCCAAGACATGGAAATAACTGAAGCCTCCACCAATGACTACCTAGATAAAGAAAGTTATAGATGTATATATAATATATAATGATATTGTATTCAGTGATAAAAAAGAAGGAAATTATGTCATTATAACAACATGGATGGACTTTTTGGGAATTATAGTAACTGAAGTAAGTCAGAGAAAGACAAAACTTCGCGATCTCGTACGTGGTATCTATAAAGCCAAACTCGTAGACATGAACACTAAGCCTTGGACAAGGTATGAAGGAAATGTGGAGATATTAATCAAAGGATACATATTTTGGTTTTACGTTGTTTAAGTTCTAAGGATCAAATCACAGGATGGTGACTATATTTAACAATATATATTAGATACTTGAAAGTTGCTAGGAAAGTATATTTGAAAGTGTTTTTGCCACAAGGAAATAATTATATGAAGTGCTGGATGTGTTAACTAATACTGTTGTGGTAATAATTTTACTATTTACATGTAATACATTATCATGTGCACTTTAAAATTACACAAAGTTGTGTGAATTATGTCTCGGTGCAGATGGAAATTTTTATTTAATGTCTCAAAGTAATAAATGAGGCTGTACAGTCCACCTAAGAGAATGTGAGAATGAATCAATCAAGGAAAATAAATTAAATTTTATCTGGGGCAAAAAGACATTCGAGTATTTCATATTTCTTTTGAGAAACAACATATGTAAATTATGTGCTACAGATGTGTAATAAAGGGAATATGAGGAGTTGCTAGAATAATTTGTTTCACCAAAAAACAGCAGCTTTGCAGATGTTTTCTAGAGTGGAACACCAGACATACATAAACAGCTAGAAGAGTGTACAAATTTTTACTATGATCATTTTGAGCTAGAGGGAGGGGTTAGATGTTAAGTACTAGAAAAAAATAAACTGACATATATTGGTGGCCCCTTTTTGTTTCTTCTGTGGGGCCCTGGCAGAAGGAACCCTTCAAGATCACAGCTCTGTCACACTTGTGGAATCCACCATTATCCACCATCATCCTAGTGCCACCAATGTGTGTGTCTGAGATGACATCTGCATTCATTCCAGAAGCTGTTATAAATTCATTATTCAGTTATTTTATATAAGGATTTATAAATGACCTTGTATGATACACTTCTGAAAATATCTATTTGGATTCTTTTATATAAGAACTCTTAAATGACACCATTTATTACTGATTTAACAAATTAGAGTGAGCAGAATAAGAGCCTCCAAAAGATAACTGAATCATAATCTCCAGATATTTGTAATATGTTATTTTTCATTACAAAAAAGGATTAAGAGAGCAGATGAAATATGTTGCCTAATAAGCTGCCTTTATGATATCAATGGCCCTGATTTTGCAGGTGGGAAAATGTCATCACAATCATCCTAGAATGTGGAAGAGGAAGGAAGAAAAGATGGAGTCTTTGGGAGTTTGGAAGATGCTACAGTGCTGACTTTGAATTTGGAGAATGGGCCATGAGCCAAAGAATGCTTGTGACCATGGGAAGCAGGAAATGGAGAGGAAACAAATTCTCTCCTGGAGCCTCCAGAAGAAATATGCCTGACAGACAACTTGATTTTAGTCCATTGTCACTTCAGACTTCAGAAACCCTGAACATTAGGTGAATTGATTTGTCTCTTTGAAACCCATCAGTGTGATGTTTTGTTTCAGCAGCAATAGCTATGTTATACAGACATTTATTTAATAACTGATTTTGGAGAAAAGTGACTTTAAGAGTCTCAATACATTCATTTTACTTCCCTTCTGTGAGGATATTTCTGTTGATACCCTCACTTAATAGAAGAAGAAACTAAAGTCAAATTGGGGATTTTGCCCCATTCGCTGATACAGAGAATTTCCCATTGCACAAATGTAAATGTGGTTCTGAACTTGAGACTGTTGGACACTAAGGTAGGACATTAATTCATTATGTAAACATGGACATGGACAATAGACAAGTGATTACCAGAGGGTAGGGGGGAGGAGGAAGATAGGATAGAATCGGTCCAATATGTGTTGATAGGAAGAAATCTAGCTATGGGCGGTGAACACACAATGCTTTATTTTTGAATTGTGGACATGAAACTTACTGGATTTCCTTTACTATATCACGAAAAAAAAAACCTAAAAATAGAAAGATTGGCTGTAATTCATATGGGACTAATATCATCATCATGGTCATAGAATGTGTAACAGGAAGGAAGAAAAGTTGCAACTAGAGGTAAATTGGAAGATGCGACACTGCAGGCCTTGTACGTGGACAAAGGGCCATGAGCCAAGGAATGATTGTGGCCATGAGATACTGGACTAGGAGTGAAAGAATTTCCCTTCTGGAATCTCCAGGATGAATGGGTCCTGCCGAATTCTTGATCTCAGGCCATCGTCTCCTCAGACTTCTGACATCCAGAATTTTACATGAATAATTTTTTTTTTCTTTAAAACCTATTAGTGTGATGTTTCATTACAGCAGTAAATAGCAATGATATACCGACATTTATTTAATAACTGTTTTTGGAGGAAAGTGACATTAAGGCATCTCAGTTCATTCATTTTGCTTCCTGTGGGTGAGGACATTTTGTCTGGAAGCCCACACTAATTAGAAGAAAAAATCTAAAGTTAAATTGGAGATTTTGTCCCATTACCTGGTACAGAGAATTTCCCATTGCATAAATGAAAATGTGGTTCTGAATTTGAGGTCTTTGGACAGTAAGATAGGGCAATATTTCATTACTAAAAATAAGGATAAGCCTTCTACCATCAATTTTTTGCTCTATGTTTTTATATTTTAAAAATTTTTATGTTAATAAAACCTAACATTATTTTCCTTTATATACTCTCCAATATTATCTCTCACTTAATTCCAACACAAAAAATGGGGTTACTGAGTCTGTTTATGTGCATATATGTGAGTGAGTGTGTTTATTTATTAAATAATCATATATAAATACACGTATACATAAGCAGACTTCTAGCCAATGAGAGAATTCTTGGCCTCAACCGCTTTTTCGCAGATTTCATGTGTACTGCACCACAATTATCAGAAATATTATTATCCAGTTTTATCATCAGAAATAAGATATCAGGCTCAGGGTGATTCCATTTTTTACAGACATGTAACAATGCAATTTAAGCTTTCTTATAGTTCCTTGAATGATGTGTAAATGGAACCATTCAATATAAACTCTTAGTTTGTTAGGTCCCTTTGATTCAGCAACTCATACATTTTAAATATGTGCTACATGTTACATGTAATCACACTCCAGTCAAATAAAAAACAGGAAAACAATCTAATAATTGTTTCTAGGTAACATGTAGAGCACAGGTAGCCTGAGTCATACTTTAATGGAGAAGGGATAAATATCATTTATTATAAAGCAAATTGTTTTAAATGGCTATAAAATGAAACATTAATTTAATAAAAATTACATTTGGTAAACTCATTTTCTTTGTAAACCAGAAGATTATACTGCATATATAAATAAATTGTCATAAATGGTTTCAACACAGGGGTGCATTACAGCCTCATGCAACATCATGGATGAGCTGGAGATACACAATGTACAAACTCCAAGATGATGCTGACCCATGTGTATCTGAGCAAAGGTCAGACAACTCCCATCATATAATCCCATTTTATATAAATGGCATCATTTAGTTCAGCTTGGTATACAGCATTATCATTAGAGCAGTTAAGTGAATGAAACAGAATAGAGGAGACTCAAACGTAAACTACTTCCCGTTTTTTCTGTGAAAAACATCACATAAATGAACTTAGTCAAGAAGTGTAGTTTGCTATTTGTCAGTTATCCAACTCATGAAGACCCTTTCATAACACAAATGAGAATTCTAAAGATGATATGATCATTTGAGAAGAAATTATTTTATTTTTATTGTTTGATGGCTCTGATTTCACAGTATTTACTACAAAATGCACTTATGATAGGATGGAGGATGAACAAGGAGATGATAGCTTCCATCACAGGGGAACTTGACAGATAGCAGGACCCTAGCTGGTCTTTAAGGAACTGATTCTATTCTGGCTGGGGATAAACCCACATAATTAAGTTTCACAGTTATAAAATTATCATTCTGAATTGAGAAATCAGAGGCAATTTGTTGTAGACGTATTTTAATCTACAGATGTTAACTTAAAATTTACAGAGGAAAAACACTCACTGCATTAATATTATGGGCTAGGGCTTCTTATATGTTTCATAAATCCACCTACTATTTTATATTTCTTTTGATACAATTTACCGCTGTGGTAAGAAGGGCACGGTTTTAACCTTCAGAAAGACCATCATTCCCGCAGTTGGCTGTCCCTGCTAAATCTGTTGTTTGCAGAGGTCTCAGAGCTCTCGATTTGCCAAGCAGTGTGCTCTTCCATGTAAGCTTGTCCCGCATGTAGAACATTTATCATGCAGTTCTAAGCATGGCATAATACAACTACTACTAAGATGTGGGTGCAGGGTAACTGCCGACTTCCTCTTCAACTGTGTAATCTTCTTTTCATGATGAACACTCTAAACACATATCAACCTGCTCTTGAGTTTCTATCACTATTGGAAGAGATGTGATCTTCCCCTTGTCAGCTTGTGGAGGCCCTGTGTTTTCCAGTTCTCTTAAAAGCTGGGTTATGCTGGCATCAAGCCCTGAGTGAACTCCCAGGCATTGTCCCCAAGGTTGGAGTGCAGCATCTCTCTCCAGGTAAAAGAGTGTGGGGATCCAGGACTGCAGAATTTGCAAAGACTCCAGCAAAGAACTATTGTATTATTGTTTCCATAGCTGGAAATCTACCAGAATGAGTACTTATATGCGATCTATATCTCCCAATCAATGGCAACCTTGAAGGCCGACTTGGTTCCCAGAACAGTGTGAGTTTGGCAACCTCTCTCATTAGCTCTATTATCGTGGTCCAGTGGATTGCTACTTAGTAATTGCCTAAAATCTTCTATAATCATTGTGAGGTTTAAATTGTGCTCTCCAAAATGTGTTATTTTTTATCTGTCTGCCACCACCTCCAAAAAATCTGGAAACATCTATCGCTTCTTCAATAAAGCCTGATTCATATCTGGGATGATACATATTCTGGGATTTGGGGGCTGCCCTTGCCCTTCCAAAAGTGGCAGAAAAACCAACGTGTGGCAATAGCGGTCCCAAAGCTCAACTCTGCTGCCTCTGTCACTGCTTACTCAGTGTGGCCGTCTGTCTGTTCAGGAGCCTGCGTACATCATGGGAGTTTCCCATCTCACAGAGACAGCAGAGCAAAGAGGGGATAGAGCAGACATGGACATCAAGGCCATCTCTCAAGACCAAAGAGGCTCGGGGAAGAAGGAATTGTTTTTGAGATCATTATGTCTTCAAAAAAATAAGATTTTCTAACTATTTTTGGTTACATTCTCAGAAAACCTTTGTGAGAGTGGAAAATCATACACAGAGAAAATATCTATACATCAGAGCAGAACTCATGGTAAACAATTACTTACATTGTATAGAGATTGTGAAAAAATAAATGGAAATTCCAGCAAATAAATAAAGAAGGCATATACTATTTCCACAAGTTTCTGGTTCCGAGGCTTTTAGCTCTCCAAACACAAAAAGTTCTTCAACCTCAGAACGGTTGTTCCTTTTATAGCTGCTATCCCACAGAATCTTTTCAAAGCCCCCTTTATGTCTTTGTTCCTGAGACTGTAGATGAAGGGGTTCAGCATGGGTGTGACCACAGTGTACATCACCGAGGCTAGTGCACCTGCATGTGAGCTGTGGGCAGCAGCAGAGCTGAGGGTCACTCCTACACCTGTACAATAATATAAGAAGACAACAGAGAGGTGAGACACACAGGTAGAAAATGCTTTAAACTTCCCTTGAGCTGATGGGATTCCACGTATGCAAGAAACAATCTTAGAGTAGGAGTAAATGATACCAGCAAAAGGAACACCAGCCAGCAGCACTGCTGATAAATATAGCACCAGGTTATTAAGAAGGGTGTCAGAACAGGCAAGTTGGAGTATCTGACTAAATTCACAGAAAAAGTGGGGGATTTTCAAGACTGTACAGAAAGAGAGCCGCAACACCATTAAGCTTTGTAACAGGGAATTCAGGTTACTCGTGATCCAGGACACCAGAAGCAGCAGTCCACAGAGCCGGGGATTCATGATGACTATGTAGTGCAGGGGGTGACAGATGGCTACAAAGCGGTCATAGGCCATTACAGTCAGAAGGAAGTTATCCAATGCACCAAAGAGCAAAAAAAAGTACATCTGTGTGATGCAGCCTTTATAGGTTATGACTTGGCTCTGTGTTTGGATGTTCACCAGCATCTTTGGGATGGTGCTGGAGACAAAACATATGTCCGAGAAAGAGAGGTTGCAGAGGAAGAAGTACATGGGTGTGTGGATGTGGGAGTCTGAGCTGATGGCCAGGATGATGAGCAGGTTTCCAAATATGGTGATCAGGTACATGGAGAGGAAGAGCCCCAGTATGAGGGGCTGCCGTTCTGGTTCCTCTGAAAATCCCAGGAGAAGAAATTCTAAAATTTGTGTCCCATTTCCTGGTTCCATGTGGTGAATGTTTTGACTGCAAATGAAAAAAAAAATTAAATGATTAATTTTTGTACATATTACTAATATGTGAAATGCTCTAATTTATATTTTAACCGTAAATTGTATATATGACATATATATGGTTTTGTAGAGATTTGAGCCCTTTTAAGGAAAATCATGTGACATCTCTATTTACAATTCCTACCTTCCTCTTAGCAATTTTCCAAATAAATCACTTTTATACTGCTTTAATGAGAAATTCTTTTACATGCTGAGGAATGAATGCTGAGTCGTTGCCATTTTCTGGACGAGGAGTACTGGGTGCTGTAAAACAGAAGTCCCTATAATCCAAAGATGAAGAAGGAATATAAGGAAGTGAAAAATTATACACAATGTTAGATGGTGCATGTGCTTTGAAGAAAAGGAAAGCACATATACAAGATCTTAGACGTGTGTTTTATTTTAAATGAAATTGAGAAAGACTTGAAAATAAGGTCCTGTTTGAACAGAGACCTTAAGGGAGACACGGGAAAGACAAAAGATTTGGGAGATGTGTGTAGCCTAAGTGGGAAAGGGCCAGTGGAAAAGTACTGAGTTTTGCAGTTGTCTCAAGTAATCACACACAAGGAAGCGATGTGGTAAGTGGAATGAGAAAGAGGGAGATGATAAGGATGCTGTCAGAGAACGTGGTGGAATGACATGGCCTGTGTGCTACAGATGAAACTTCAAGACCCAGGGTTCACTCAATTACATATTGTTCATTAAACTTTATTTTCTTTGCAAGGAATCCTGTGAGAAGTGATGCCTTGTTTATTCCCATCTCTTTATCGACATTCTGGATCTGTATTTTAAAGAACACATTTAAGAGTATATGAGCTAGGTATCCCAGCTCCAGCAAGGCCAGAAATGCTCAGCTACACAAAACACACACTCAAACCAACACACACACACACACTGTGTCCTCCTGGGGTCATGTAAATACTAGCCTGCACTTACCCCCAGACACAATAATGAGGAAAGAAATAATACAAGGCAAGATAATATCAGGTTATTCCTCTCCAGTTCCAAAGCTCCATGAGTCCATTGATAAGCCCACGAGTCAACATGTAACCCTTGGGTACCATTTTCATACACCTAATTTCTGCCCTTGTATTAAAATTAGTTAAATAGGAAGAGATCAAGTAATGAACGATAGCAGAGACAGAGACAGAGAGACAGAGACAGAGACAGTGTCAGAATCACAGATGGAGAAAGATGTAATAATCTCTGGTCGTCCCTGAGAGAGTGTGATGAGGGGAAAGCATCCTTAGTTGCTAACATGCCAACCACAGTTGTTTTGCCTTATGCCCTGAATTTTCAAAAAGGTTGCAAGTAACTATTTATTCAAAACAGAAAACAGAAATTTCTTCATGCATCAATATATATCACAGATCAAACCCCTTACTAAAAAATTTGCAAATAATAAGCCTACAATTTACGAAAGGAAATATAATATGTATATATAAAAGCAGAGGTTTTTAAAGCTGAAATGAGACTTTAGTAAATAACATCAAGTGCAAACCCTTGGACATTCAAAAACTCGGTTTTGATTCTCAGATCTACCACCTTTTAGTTCTTTGAATGGGAGACAGCTGGACATTCTAAATGCCAATATCCTCAACCAAATAGTGTAGACAGTGGTATCAATTTAGAATGATGTCAAATTTGAACAATATAGGAAACATGCTTAGCAAAGTTAATTCTTTATTTCCCTTTGGTAAATGATGAGCACTGTGATGAGATGAGACAGATTATTTTTTTCTGCATCTAATGTCTCCATCACTTCTCCACCTGTAGGACTCCAATTACACAGCTGTATTTTATTGTTACCTCTCCCATCTTCTAAGGGCTGGAAACCCTCGAGACAAATCACATAGACCCACGAAGATCTCTTTATATTGAAAACCATCCAAAAAACTCCCGAATTAAACTCCATCCCAGTGATTTCTCAATGAAGAGAGAAGTCACATTTTGTAGCTTCAAACAAAAGGCTCATGTCTTGTGACCTTTTCACCCATGTCACCCACATAGAGCCCTGCTCGTGCTCATGCTAATCTCCCAAATGTTGAACTTGACTCCCAGCTTCTCCTGGCACCACCATATTTCAGTTTTTTGTCATCTCGCTCATCTTCTACAGGCTAGATATCCTCTAATCATATAAACACATTGGCCAATGGAGATCTCTGTATATTGACAACTGTTCATAAAACTCCCACATTGAACTCCAACCCAGTGACTCATTAATGGAGATAGAATATAAAATTTTATAGCTTCAAATAAAAGGCTCAATTCTCTGCGAAATTTCCATCTGCTTCAGTCACATAGATCCCAGCCCATGCTCACATTAATCTTACAAATGATGAACTTAACTCCTCTCTTCACCTGGTACCATAACTACAAAGCTCAGAGACTTTACACACAGACTTCCCTTGCTCGTAGTCTCCCATGAGACTTTTTAGAACTTTTCACCTACTCTATCCCCCAAACTAAAGGTCCTCTTTCAGATTGCCTGCATCCTCCCCTTCATGGGCCTTCTCCTCTTCTGAATATTATCAAAGTAAAAAGATACCTTCTCATCAAGTTACTTACATATTAGCATGCCCATAGCATAATTTTTATTTATTGCTCTGTCTTTTCTCCCTGCTACACAGTGAGTGCAGTGAGGCATGTAGCATGTTAAACAAATCACATCCCCCCCTCCAGACTTAGCAGAGTTCTGAACAGTAGCTGAATAAATAACCATTCCATGGAGGGATGAAAGAACATTCTCACAGAAATTGTTGATGATGAGAGAAGGAATAGAAGGAGGCAACACTGATGTAGCTGTGGAGGGCATGCTGGAGGAATGTTTTCCATATTCTATAACAGGATGCAGTAGGGTGGCAGATTATGTTTTATAACTAGAATAGAATCAAAAAGGCATAAGAGAAAATATGAGAATGAACTATATACAGAGTACATACTTAATCATTTCATAGTTCTCTTTGTCAATCCCATGTATGTGTGTGTGCATGGTGTGTGTGCATGCTGTGTGTGTTCATTGCTGTGTTTGTGTGCAGGCATGCTGGATCACAACATAAAAAGAATGTCTTATTTTGGGAGAAAATAAAAACTTTCTGAATGCACTGCAATAAATGTAAGAATAGTTTTAAAAGAACACTTCTTGGAATATGAGAGTAAAGCACAAAGAATGAAGAGCCCACAGAGAGTCAGGTGCAGAGAGAAGAGGCAGCTGGGGCATGTGCTGCAGTTCCCTCAGACTCAAGGGACCTCACACTGACTGGATCTTTCCTGCCCCACTGGCCTCATCATGGTGTCCACCTCAGCCCTGATCTAATTGTTATTCCTGCACTCATTCCATATTTATTGGTCCAACCATTTATTTAAATGGCACAGTGGTAAATGAGCCTGGCCGTTCTCTCACATTTCATTGTAGATGCCTTTCCTTTGTTATTTTTAGGCTTTGAATTTTGACCTCTTAGTAACAAATACGATGAGTACACTAGTCCTGTTTCTCTTCCTTATCTAAAATGAAAAGTTCTCCCCAGACATATTCTATAAAATCCTGCTTATGCTTAAAGAACTATCGATGCCTTATTTTTTTTTTACATTTGTCCCTAAGGAAATGATGTTATATCGCACTCATTTCACTGTACTGGGCCTTGTCCTTTTAATATGAGATTCAATGAGTAAGGACCTCAATTATTTTATCTATGTGGTTTCACAATATGTGCATTAATACAGAAGAAATGTTGCAGAATGGGGAAATATGGCCAAGTTAAAGTAGTAGATTTTAATAACTGCATTAAGTCATCTTGATTAATAAGTAAGACTAATTATAAAAGAAACAATTTAAATCACAATAATTTAATTACATTTATATGGATATCTAATTCTAGACATTTGGCAGAGACCGAATAGTAAAATATAAAAATATACTTTTGAAAAGCTGTGAGGAACAAGTATCTACTGTTATAATTTCTATCTATATAGACATAAATAGATTCAGATGTTCTTAGGAAAGGAAGGATGTGATGATTAATGAATGAAAAAGAATGCTGTGATGACATATAAATATTTAGGTGTAAAAATGACGATAGGGGATACAATATGACAGACCGTTAGAACTGAACACAAAATGATAATTTTCACACTTTCCAACAAAAGCATCTCTCTATATATGATGGAATTCAATGCCAAACAGCAAAGTTGTTAGAAAAAACTCCATTTTAACATATTAAACAAATTAATTAGAGTACTTAGCAAACAACCATCTCCAACTCTGGGCTCTAGGCGAGGCTGGTTAGGCTCTCAGAAGACGTCAGGTAAAAATTCTCGGATTCCATCCTCTCTGATCCTTCCCTGAAATACTTGCTGGGATATTAGACTCATCTGAATGGGGTCTCTGAAAGAAAGAACTCCATGTGGAATCTGAATGCCTCTCTGGATGGTTGATGATGCAGACTGAAGCTCTGTCCTCAGACAAGGCAGCAGAACACAGTAAAGCACTGGTCCCACTGTGAGTTAGGAATCAAAAATAACAACTATGTCTTGTAAAGCCCAGGCTTGTACGCAAAGAGGAGATCATTTCTGCTTCATTTATCTGCTCATTAGGCATTGTTTCAAATGTTACTCCCATTTAAGAGCCCTGATTTTCCTGTGAGACACTGGTCTGGATGGACTAGAAATTTCTCCTGTTGATTCTCTGTTCCCAAGAGTCCAGCGGAGAAGTCAACTGAATCCTGTTTTCAAACTCATTCTCCATGATTTTCCTACCTGCCAGAGGTCTCACCTCCTTGATCCTTATCCCAACTCTGCATTAAAGTTTCCTCAAATGTCAAGACTGAGGATAATGTCAATATTAGGTCCCAGAGTTTTCAAGGAATTGGCACATGGTGGGACATAAGCATTAATAGGTGCAGAAAATTATTATATCCCTCTTTGTCAATAGGGAAACTCTGTGGCTTTCATGTAAATATTGGATACTACACACCTGGGCATAGTGACACTTTACCAAATTAATGAAGAATACTATACTTATATCAGAAATTAAGAGCTGTCTTTAGTCTCACATTATAAAAGATTTGATAATCATAAGAAACATATTTACATAATTTTATGACCTATACATGAGCTTTTGCATTCAGGTTTTGTCAAATTCAATTTTATAAAGATCCAAACTGTGAGTTGTTCTATTGTGAATTCTATCTCACATTACAGAAATGGGGCTTGAAAAAGTTTAGTGATCTGCCTGAAGTTATAATCATAGTAGGGAACAGGTACTGATAGGAGTCTATCAGGAAGCCTTCAGGTTTTAATGTTTGAGCCCATGGTTCCATGCCAGAGATCATGTTGCCCCTGAGCTATTAGGCAATGTCTGAAGAAAGGATCTAATATCCTACAACATCCACCCCGAATGATTACGTCAAATTTTGAAGGTGAGATGTGCTCGTCAGGAACAGCACTTCTCCGATTCAGCATAATATGACTCATACAAAATTGTTGTTCATGTACAGATACTAGTTCAGCAGAACTTGTTGGGCCCAGGGACTCTGCATTTCTCGCAAGCCCCAGGAAGATGCCGATGCTGTAGATTGTATATCATCTACACCCAAAAAAACATTTGCATTAAATTTTGGATGAAATGTGTGCAGTCATGCACTATCAAACAAAGGGGGTAAATTCCGAGAAATGCTTGGTAGGTTAGGTAGCATAAAGTGCACTTACACAAACCTAGACGGTCAGCCTACCACATATCTAAGCTATGTGGTATAGTCTATTGCTCTGTAGGGGAAGAAAAAATTTATTTCTTCAATTCGGGGTTCTTTTCTGACACATCCTTTTAACCAAGGAAAAAGGTTAAATAGAAGAAAACCAATAAAGTTTAATAACGCGTATTTCTTCTGTGTACATGGGAGAGATCCAGGAAAGCTGAGTAACTCCCCAGAGTGGCCTGAGCTGCCATGTTAACTACCGTCTTTAGCTGAAGGTAGAAGTACTGGGGTTGGATGTAGTCAGTTATGGGAGGTTATTAGAAAAAGCCCAGTAAATAAGATAAGGTTGTTATGCAGACATGAGGCATTGTATTCTTCACTGATGAGTTTATAGCGAAAAGGACAGCTCACTTTTCCTGCTGTAGCCAGGGAGATACCCTTACAATTAGAGATTTTCCTTACTATGCAAATGTTCCTTACAAAGTGTAACTTGCACTTGGATTTCGGAGCTTCTCCCATGTGTGCTGTTTATTAAAATTACTCAGTGTAAAATAATTTTTATGGCAAACTGATAATTTTGGGGTGACATGTTCTGTTGCCTTATACTTCCTAGACTACAGACCTATATAATGTGTTATTCTACTGTAAACTTCAGGATATGGTATGACAATGACTACTTGTTTAGTAGCAATGCTTCATATTCTGATGTTATCATGACAGCGAAGACTTAAGTGATAAGAATTTTTCAGCAACATTATAATCTGTGACATATTATTTTTTTGGTATTTATTGTTTAATTAAATAATAATAATTATTTTTGGTGACATTGGGTAATGAAATCCAATAAATTTAAACTGCGTGCTTTAATAGTAAGTCATATATATGTTTACACTGTGTATTCACAAACCATAATTAAATTTCTGTCACCACATATTTGACCCACTTTACCCCATGTACCTCCTCCCTCTCCTTCATCCTCTCGGAAACCACTAGTTTATTGTCCATGACCATGAGCCTCTGTTTGTTTGTCCTTTTCATTTGTCACTTTAGGTTTATATAACACATATAAGTGATATCGTGTGATTTTCAACTTTTTCCGTCTGGCTATTTTTGCTTAGCATAATTACCTCAAGGTCCATCCATGTTGTCGCAAGTGGCTGTATTTCATCTCTTCTTATGGCTGAGTAATAGGCCTTTGCATATATGTACCACAGCTTCTTTAGCCAGTCATCTATCGTAGGACACTTTGATTACTTCCATTTCCTGGCCACCTTGAATAATGCTGCTATGAACATTCATGTGCAAATATCATTTTGGATATGGGTTTTCAAGTCTTTTGGTAAATACCAATACAGGGATTGCTGAAGCGTATGGTAGATTAATTCTCAGTATTTTCAAGATTCTCCATGACTGTTTTCCAAAGAGACCATACCAATTTGCAGTCCCAACAGCAGTATATGAGGGTTCCTTTTTCTCCGCATCCACTCCAGCATTTGTTATTACTTGTCCTGTTAATTATAGCTATTTTAAAAGGTGTGAGATACTATCTCATTGCGATCTGATTTGCATTTCCCTAATAACTAGCTTGTTGAGCATCTTTTCATATATTTGTTGGCTGTTTGTATGTCCTCTAAGAAGAAGTGTCTGTTCAGGTCTTCCGCCCATTTTTTTGGTGGGATTGTCGTTGTTGTTGTTGTTATTGAGTTGTATGAGTTCCTGTGCATTTTGGATATTAGGCCATTATCGAAGGCATTAATTGCAAATATATTTTCCCAATCAGATAATTGTCTCTTTGCCTTATTGACGGTTTCTTTTTCTGAGCAGAGCTTTTTAGTTTGATGCAGTTCCATTCATTTATTGTTGCTTTTACTTCCATGCATTTGAGGTCAAATTCATAAAATCCTCTTTCAGTCCAATGTCTTTGAGTATAGATCCTTGGTTTTCTTCTCTGCATTTTATTGTTTCCAGTCTTATACTCAGGTCCTTAATCCATTTTGAGTTAATTTTGATGTGTTGAGATAGACAAGAGTCTAGTCTCATTCTTTAGCAGGCCGCACTCCAGTTTTACTAGCACCATTTCTAGAAGAGGCTTTCTTTCTTCTGTACGTTTTTGGCCCCGTGTCAAAAATTATTCGTCCACATTAATATGGTTTACGTCTAGACTCTAGATTATGTTCCACTGGTCTGTGTGTCTGTTTCTCTGCCAATTCCATGTTGTTTTGATTACTGTCGCACTGTAGTATAATTTGAGTCAGGCAGAGTGATGTCTCCAGACTCACTCTTTTTTTCTCAGGATGGCTTTGACAATCTGGAATCTATTATGTTTCCATACAAATCTTATGATTTTTTCTTCTATTTCTTTAAACAAATGCCACTTTGATGGGGAATGCAGTAAATCTGTATCATGTATTAGGTAATAAGGTCATTTTAACTAAGTGAATCTCCAAACCATGAACATGAAATAGCTTTCCGTTTCTTCGTACCTTCTTCAATTTTTTTAATAGGGTCTTGTAGTTTTCATTACATAGGTCCTTCACAGGTTTTATTAAATTTCTTTCTGGGTATTTTATTCTTTTTGTTTCAATTGCAAAAGGATTTATTTTTCCACTTCTTTTTCTGACACTTCATTATTACAGTATAGGAAAGCTATAGATTTTTGAATATTGATTTGTATCAAGGAATTTACTATATTTGCTATTGTTTCTAGTAATGTTCTTATGGAGTCTTTAGGGTTTTCTATATAGAGAATCATGTCATCTGCAAATAGTGTCAGTTTGACTTTGTTTCCTATTTATATCTTTCTCTTGCCTGGTTGCACTTGCTAGGACCTCTCATGTTATATTGAATAACAGCGGCGATATTGGTCAGCCTTGTCTTGTTCCCGATCTTAGAGGGAATGTTTTTAGTTTTTCAGTATTAAGTATAATGTCGGCTAAGGGTTTGTTATATATGGCCTCTATTATGTTAAAGTATTTTCCTTCTATAGTGATTTTGCTTTGTGTTTTGATGAGAAATGGATGTTGTATCTCGTTGAAGGCTTTTTCTGCATCTATTGATATGATCATATGATTTGTATTTTTTAATTTGTTTATGTGAAATATCACATTAATTGATTTGAGTATGTTCAGTTATCCCTTTGCCCTTGAAATGAAGCCCACTTGATCATGGCGTATAATCTTTTTAATATGTTTCTGTAGTTGGTTTGCTAATATCTCCTTTAGGATCTTTGTATCTGTGTTCATGAGAGATATTGCTCTGAAAATTCCATTTTTTGTGTGTTATCTTCACAAGGTTTTGGAATCAGGGTAACATTCGCCTCATAACATTAGTTGGGAAGTATGGCCACCTCTTCTATATTGTGGAAGAGTATGAGGAGAATAGGTAAAAAATCATCCTTAAATGTTTGGTAGAATTTACTGGAGAAGCCATCTGGTCCTGGATGTTTAATTTTTGTGGGTCTTTGATGATTGTTTCAATATTCATGTGATGATCACTCTATTTAGATTTTCTAGATCTTCTTCTGTCAGTGTAGGAAGATTGTATTTTTCTCAGTACTAGTCCATTTCTTCTAGGTTATTAAATTTGTTATTATATACATTTTCATAGTATTCTTACATGATCCTTTGTATTTCTGCAATGTCAGCCGAAATTTCCACTATTTCATTCCGGATATCGTTTATCTGTGCTCTTTCTCTGTTTCCCTTAGTGCGACTAGCCAGGAGATCGTCGATTTTACTAAATTTCTCAAAGAACTGGCTCTTTGCATTTATTTTTTTCTCTTGTTTTCAATTTCATTTATTTCTGCTCTAAATTTTGATGATTTCTCCCCTTCTGCTGCCTTTAGGCTTCATTTATTCTTCTTTTTCTAGTTTTTTAAGATGAAGCGTTAGGTTGTTTATTTGGGTTTGTTCTTGTTTTTGGAGATAGGCCTGTAATGACACGAACTTTCCTCTTTTGATTGCTTTGCCGTGTCCCTAAAGTTTGGCATGTTGTCTTATCATTATCATTTGTTTCTATGTATCTCTTGATCTCGGTTTTTATTTCTTCTCTGACCCAGTTATTCTTCAGTAGCTTCTTGTTTATTCTCCATGTATTTGTGCTTCTTCCTCATTTCTTTCTGTTGTTGAACTTTAATTTCAAAGACTTACAATCATAGAACATGGTTGGTATGATTTCATCCCTCTCATATTTGTTGAGGCTCTTTTTATATTCCAGCATGTGGTTTATTCTTGAGAATATTCCATATGCACTAGAGAAGAATGTATACACGGCTGTTTGGGGATGGAAGGCTCTGTAAATGTCAATTCTGTCTAGTTGGTCGAATGTGTCATTTAAGGATATTATTTCTTTATTGATTTTCTATTTGGATTTCTGTCCATAACGTATAGGGGGGTATTAAGAACCCCCACTACAATATGGTTTTGGTCTGTTTCTCCCTACAGTTCTGTTAGTAATTGCTTTACATATTTTGGGCTTCTTGATTGGGAGCATATGTATTAATAAATGTTATGTCTTCATGCTGCTTGATTCCCTTTATCATAATGAAGTGTTTCTCAGTATCTTTCTTTAACTTTTTTTGAAGTCTATTTCATCTGATATTCGTATTGCTATTCCCACCGTGCTCAGATTTCCATTTGTTTGAAATATCATTTTCCACCCTTTCACTTTGAGTCTGTATTTGTCTTTGGAGTTGAGATATGTCTCCTGCAGGTAACATATGGTTGGGTTTTTCTTTTTCTTTTGATCCATTCTGAAACTCTGTACCTTTCCATTTGTGAGTTCAGTCCATTTACATTCAGAGTTATTATTGAAATATAAGGTGCTCTTATAGCCATTCATTGTTTATCTTTCTGATAGTTCGGTGTTTCAATTGCTTCCTTGTCTTTGTGTTTCTGTTTTTTTAATTTTAGTTGGCTTTGTGGGTTTTTGTCTGTTCTTCTTGTTTTATGATATATACTTCAGTTCTGAATAGATTTTTGTTGTTGTTGTTACCAGTATGTATATGGAAATGATATTTATATACACAGAGGTTCATTTTTGTGTGTGTGTGTGTGTGCCTTATCTCCTTTCCTTGTGCTAATTTTGATCTTTCAACCCACCCCTTTTCAGTCATTTTTATCTCAGTTTTTCTCTATGAATGTTGAGTGTTCATTATGATCTTGTTATAACAATTCCCTTCTTATTACTCAATCTTATAATGCCCTGTTCTCAGTAGGGATTGGACTAATCTGCTTCTACTTTCCTGATAGTCACTTTACTCCTAATTGTGTATTTTTGTTTGTTTGTTTGTTATTTTGTTTTAGGTGAGTTGACCCCTTTCAATATTTCCTGCAGTGCAGGCCTTAGAGTGGAAAATTCTCTAATTTTTGTATGTTTGGAAAGGTCCGAATTTCTTCTTTATATATAAACAAGAGTTTAGATGGATACATTTTTTTAAGGGGATAATTTCTTTCACTTAATAGTTTCGGTATTGGATCCTCTTCCTTTCTAGCTTGTAAAGACTGTGCTGAGAAATCTGATGATAATCTAATGCATTTTCTTTATAAGTTACTGACCGATTCTCCTCCCTGGCTACCCTGAGAATTCTATCTTTTTTGTTCATTTTTGATAATTTTAATACAATATGTCTTGGTGAAGGCCTTTTAGTGTTGAGAAAATTGAGTGTCCTGTTCATTTTTTGAATTCCAAGCTTCACCTTATTCCTCGGGAAATTCTGCTCAACTATTTTTCTAAAAATGCTTTCTATTCTCTGTTCCTTTTCCTCACCTTCAATAATACATATTATTCTTATGTTTCCTCTCCTGATAGTATCAGCTAGTTCTTTTACTTTTCTTTGATTATTTTTCATTCTTCGCTTTCTCTCTTCTTCATTCTGATTTATTGCTAGATTTCTGTGTTCGATATCACTGATCCTTTCTACCATTCATTCAGCTTAGTTTCCCATACTCGCTATTTCATTTTTAAGCTCTTGCAGAGTTCTTTTTATCTCCAAAAGATCTATTCTGTTCTTCTTGAGGGTTTCAATCTCCTTGCTCTCCTTATCTAGTTGTGATTTTAATTCCTGAAATAGTTGACATGACTCATTTTGGAACTCACTGATATTTTTCAGAAGTGCCATCCTAAAGTTTCTGTCATTTAAGTCACATATTTCTATGTCTGTAAGCTTATTTTCTGGAGATGTATCTCTTTCTTTATGAGATGCCTTGTCACCTTGGTTGTTTGTGATGTCTAGTGAACTATTTTTCCACCTGAACATCAATGGAAATGTATTCTGCTGTTTTTCCAGAAAGATTTATTATATAAAGGTCACTCTGCTGCAAAGAAGGTGCTTTTCTCTTGGCTTCCAGTAGGTGGCTTCTAAGCCTCTTGGATCGCTGGTTTATATAAAGCCTAAATAATGTCTTTTATTTTCTTGAAGATATTTAATCACACTGACTACTGTCAAGTTCAGTCCTGTCAGTATTAACAACAGTTTTGGTAGAGTTTGCTCAGATTTCCCTGAGCCTCTGCAGCTAGGAAAAATCAACTATTTTTTCCCCACATTACTAACCCACTTCTCTACTTTCTTCCCTGATGACTGGGCCCTGCAACTGTCTGTATGCAAGTCTAGAAAAGGCTGTTCAGGGAAGTCACTGTGCCTTCTTTTCTCCTCCTCCTCCTGCAGGGAGCTCTGGAGGGTGTGAGCGGCAACTTCTTTATTTCTCCCAGTGCACCAACTCACGCCTTGGATTCTAACCTGTGGAATTTCTTATTTGCAGATCTCACAGTCAGATGAGCTGGTGTCCCATTTGAATGGTTTTGTTCACTTTAGATGTTCAGCTTATTTTTGTTTCAAGGGGAGAGATCCAAGGATGTCTCTCACAGCATCATGTTTCCCAGAATACTCGCTAAGAGATTTAGAAAACTATTTTAACTATACTTATATAATATACTTATTTCTAAAGATTTAACCTAAAAGAAACTCTTTACCTTACATTCATTGAATTTACTTGCTTTTAACAATTAATTTTAGATTACTTATGATAATTTTATCATACCAATTTGTTTTTCTTACTGTCAAAATTAACAAAATAGATGACAGGAATTGTCTCATAATTAGATATCTAATTTATAGACTAATAAACCCAGATGGAATCAAGTATTATTTAATAATGAAAATTCAAAAGATATGCATATTTAAACAAAGAAAAGTTAAAAAAACAATTTAATAGCAAATGCTTTACAAGATATTGCTTCTGAAAAGCATTTGGGTTAGTGTGTTATATTTTTTTGTTAATTCTCATGTAAACAACTTGATTTGTTAAGCCAATTTTGTATGACAAATTAGCAATACTATTCAGCAATACAAATATGCTGTATCTAGAACATACACACGCAGACATGCATAAACATTCAGATAAACATAAACAGAGATCTCATAGCTTCCATTTAAAAATGTTAGCTTTTGTGTTCTAGGTACAGACCAAAACTTAGAGGTAAAATGGGTTCCAATTTTAATTCTGGCCTTTGAACTAAGTTAAGACTTTTCTCAGGTGAACAAAACTTTGCATGCTTTATGATTTCCTGAAAAGCCTTTTTCAACTTAATTAATAATTAATCATAGAATGTATTCCATTGTCTCGAGGAAGCCTGAGTTCCATTTTTAAGGGCGCCCTTAAGGTGGACTTGTCGAGAAATACAAATGACCGTAAATGAGAAAGCAAGCATGCACAATAAAGCTGAAAATCTCGGAAAGTAAAAGAGAAGCTATGGATTAACTGAATTTAAAGTGGGAGATTTTCCTAGAGGATGATGGTGTTGGGGAAAAACCTGAGCTCAATACAGTGGCTACCCCGTGTCTGTAGAAGACGAAGATGGTGGAGAAGAGAAAGGTTTAGATACCATTTACAATTTACTTCTAAACCAATAAACAAAGTACTGTTAAAAAGACCAACAGACAACACACAAATGTGACAATGATTGAGTACTCTCCTAAGCAAACCTCAGATAAACTAGACAAGTTACAAATTTCAAATTCAAGGGGCTAGTAGGAAACCCAGGGGATGATTTTCTAGTACAAACTAACAGAAAGTTAATCCAGAAACAAATGCAAAGAAACTGATTCACAAATCAGATTAAAAGTTTTAGATCTACCCCCTTTCTAACAGGATGCCCTAGACACAAGCAAAAAAAAAAAATTGGCTTGTTCCTAGGGGAAAGCCCAAATGGAAGGAAGGAGTTCCTGGTTATACATATCGAGGTTACTTACACCACCTCTAAGAGAGCTGGTTGGCTCACAAAGACACAGAAATATAGATACGACAAACACGCTTAACACAGTCTACCAAAACCAAACCAAAACAAACAAAAAAAACACAAATGAGTAGAGCCCAACAATTCGGATCTTACTTTCAAATGGAGACCTCCAACTAAATTCAAACTGCAGGTGGCATTGTCCCAAAGGATGAAAACCGCAGAGAAAGGCAGTTACTTACCCAGAAGGGAGCACCCATAAGACTGGTAGCTGATTTATCAAAAGAAGCTATGCAGGAGAGAAGGGCTTGGCACAAAATATTCAATGTGATGAAAGCCTACGAACTAAAACCAAGAATACTTTATCTAGCAAAGCTATCATTTATAATTGAAGAACAGATCAAGAGCTTCCCAGACAAAAATAAGCTGAAGGAGTTCAAAAGAAGGAGATTGAGCTAGAGAGAATTTCACAGAATGAAATAAGTCAGATAAAGACAAATATTACATATTTTCATGTACACACGGAATCTACAGAACAAAATAAACAACAAAAAATAAAAATAAATTCATAGATACAGAGAATATTTCGAGGGCTACTAGATGGGAGAAGGGTTGAGGGGGAAAGTGAGAAAAGGCAAAGGGATTAAGAAGTACATATGGATAGTTACAAAATAGACATGGGGACAACATAAGGAAAATAGTCAATGATGTTATAATAAATATATAAGGAGGAATGAGGATACTAGAGGTAGGGTAAACACTTTGTGAGTCATATAGATCTTTAATCACTATGCTGTGCAACTTAAATGACTATATTATTGTATGCCAACTATAATTGAAAAGAAATAACTCATCAAATTGTACAAAGTAATCATAGCAACTAATTTTCTATTATGCTTCAATAACCACCTCTCTCCCCTCAAAGAATGAAAGGTTAAATTAACATGAAACAAAAAACTAGAGAAATTTAGATACAAAAAGTTGAAGTGGAATGGTTAACCTTAATTTTAGTAATAAATTACATCTTCCCTCTTAATGCATAAATGCCTCAAAGTCACAACAACTTTTATTTTTTGTAGTGAAGACTTCATTAGACCAGCTAAAGGAACAGAATCCCCAAAGTGATTTTAATGTTTTTCTTCTACTTAATGTGGGATTTCAACCTTATTCCCTTAGCAAGGGAAGCTAAGAGATTAAATTAAGTGGTTAACATTTCATTTCCTTAAAAAAAAAAAACTTCTCTTGGATAAATGTATTAAAGTCCTATTTTTGCTAAAACTGTAGGTTATAAAAGAAGCAAATTTAGCTTTTACTATTTGGAAGGTTAAAAACTTCAGTGAGTCTCAGTGGTCAAAAAATCAAAATGTCTGCAAGGCTGGTTCTTTCCAGAGTCTCCAGGAGAGAATCTCTTTTTTCTTCTAATCCAGTTTCTCGTGGCTACAGGTATTCCTTGGTACATGGCCCTTTCTCCATCTTCAACGTCACCAATGTGACATCTTCCAAACTTTCTCTGATCCCAACTATTCTGCCTTCATTTTCACATTCTAGGACCATAGTGATGATGTTAGTCCCACCTACATAATCACAGTCAAACTTTTTTATCTTAAAGTCAGCCTATAACAAATCTATCCCAAGGGCTGCTTTATTCCTCCCTTACCATAAAAAAATAACATATTCAAATTTTCCAGGGATTAGGATGTAGCCATATTTAGAGCCTCATATTCTGCCTATTACAAAGTTGTTTTCAGAACTATATTGTTTGGTGTGACTTAAGGGCCCTTGTATATAATAAATAAACACAGGTTTTATCACAGCTTCTTGAATGAGTAAATACAGTAATACATTGCATAATGACATTTCGTTCTATGAGGGACAACGTGTAAAATGGTACTCCAACGATATTATGAGGATGATGAAAAATTCTCATCACCTAGTGACACCATTATCATGGTAACATTGTAATGAAATGCATTATACGAATACTTACCACTGTGTTACAGTTGCATGCAGTATTCAATACAGTAACTTGCTGAATAGGTTTGTAGCGTAGGAGCTATAGGGGAAGAGAATTTTTTTTTTATCCCAGAATGTATCTCTTTGATACCTTGATTGTATTAGGCTGGTTAATTTTAAGAAGGAGCACACATGCTGAAAATCAAGTACAAGTTGCCCTTTGCAAGGGACCTCTATATTTGTAAGAAGAATCTCTATTCGTAGGGATGCCTCATTTGCTGTACTAGGACGTGTGTGTGTCTGAGTGGGTATGTGAACTTATCTCTAAAAACTCATATTGATACAAAAGGCAATGACTTAAATCTGCGTAAAACCTTATGCTGTTTGCTGTGATTTTCCAGGTAACCTCCCATAACTGGCTCCCCTATCCCCAACACTTTCTTCTGTCTTCATCTAAAGATGGTAGTTAAGGAGGTAGCTTAAGACCACCTTAACTCAGGGTTTTCCTCAATTATCCTGGGTCTCCCATGTATATAAAAGGGATATATATTATAAAATTTCCCCCCTCCTTTTAAAGTGTCATTATTACAAGGAAATTTCAGCCACGAACCCAGAAGGGTAGGGGAAATTCATTTTTCCTTCTCTAAAGAGCAATAATACATACTGTATACACTGGGTGTGTCATAAGCTATACCATTTAGGTTTCTTTATTGCATTTCATGATATTCGCATGATAACAACAGACATTTTCTTGTCATTAAGTGACACATGACTAAATATTTTTTTTCATTTAAAATTGTATGCAAACAAGATTTTTGGTGAAGAAGACCTAACTACTTGCCCCTTATTTCATGACAAGACCGCAGAGACATTCTTACTTACAGATTTGCTCTCAGACAATGACCTGCAGCATCAGCATCTTTCTGGAGTTTATGAGTAATGCAGAGTCCCTGGGTTCAACAGTCCTTGCTGAATCAGTATCTGTACTTGAACTAGAATTCTGGGTGATATGTGGACACTGAAGTTGGATAAGTGCTGGACCAGACTAGGTTTTTTCACCTTCTCGATATGGTGTAATTCTTTGTGTTGGGTATTGTAGATATTTAGCAGCCTTCCTAGACATTGCCAAATAGCTCAGGGGCAACATTTTCTCTGGCTGGAAACCACTGGCCCTGAGTTTGAAAACTGAAGCGTCCTGAAGATTCCAATCAATATCTTTCCTTACTCTCATTATAACTTCAGGAATATCACTAAAATCTTCTATACGGTGTAGAGATCGGAATAGTATCACCTCATAGAATAGATTTGTGTAAAATTAAAATTTGGCAAAGCCTATATGGTACAAATCTCAAATTATATGCTACAAATATATGAACATATATTTATTGATATGTATTCTTATAATTAACAAAGCTATTATAATGTGGGATGAAATGGCAGATATTAATTTCTGTTATAAGTCTGAAATTTCGGATTCATTTGGCATGTGGGGAAGGAATAAACTTTTCTCTACCTTCAGTGTGCTACAGACTGGTCTAATAATCAAGTAGATATAAAACAGATTAGAAAGGAAAAATAACCAAATTTAACATATAACATATGTGTGGGAACTTCGCATGTATGAAAGAGTCTGAGACTGCATGTGCAGGAGAAGTTTGGAGGTAGAAAAGGAGTATGGATATACAAGATGATTTGATCTAGGGATGAGATAATGCATTTGGGGGCCTTCAAAGCGTCATTTCAAAATAAGAAAATCAGATTTTTAGTAAATAAAAGTTTCTCCTGCCATACATGTAAGTCAAAAATAAATTAACTCTGATAATCTCTTACTATGGGCAAGGCACCTAAATCAATTCTTCTATGTAGTTAAAGGCAGGGGCAGAAGCCTCTCTTGAACCTGAAGCCAAAATTGCTCTTTGCTCAAAACAATACCCAAATCACTGCGGCACATCTTGGTGTGAATCGTTTTAAAATCTTCCAGGTTAATGTCTCGTGAAGCCAAGGATTGTAGCGACCAAAGCTTTATATCAAGGTAAACAGTTTTCTTCATTTTGGAAGAAGGAAATAGGAATTTCTTGAAGGTATCATGATTTGTGTCCCACCACAGTCAATACTTTGAAGGTCAAGGGACATGTCAAATCATATTCCTCAGTCTACACTTTAGAGGGAACTTTAACTCAGGGTTTGCATAGGTGCTGGGAGGTGAGACCTCTAGAAGGCAGGAGAGTTAGTGATAAGGAACAATGAAAACAGGATTCACTTGACTTCTAACCTGGTCACTTGGGGATAAAGGATCAGCAGGAAAAAATTCCATTTCACCAGACCAGTGTCCCACAGGGAAATCGGGGCTCAGAGGTAGGAGTAGCAATGGAAACAGTGCCTAATGAGCAGATAAATGAAGTTGGAAATATCTCTTCTCCTGTAGACCCTCCATGTGTGCATCTTGGGCTCGACAGGATATGGTTGTTGCTTTTGACTCCTAAACTGGCTCAGAACTGATGCTTTACTTTCTCTTGCTGTCTTGTCTGAGGATAGAGCTTCAGATTCCATCATCAACCATCCAGGGAGGAATTTTGAATTCCACAGAAAGATCTCCCTCTCAAACTCTCTACTCAGGTGAATCAGACAGCCCAGGAGCTACTTTGGAGAGGGTCAGAGAGGACATAACCTGAGAAATATTTCCTGAGGTCCCTTGAGAGCCTCACCAGCCTCGCCCAGAGCTCACAGATGCGGTGTTGTTTACCAGGTATGCTGATTAATACAAAAATAATTTTTTTAAATATTTAATAAGAAAAGTGTTACAAAACAGAGTTTGTCCACCTGGCACTAGCAGAGGTAAACACTCAATGCCAAGAACTGCAGTTGAGAAAATTACCTATTCAATCGCAAATGTTGCCAGACAGGAGAAAGAGAAGCTAATGCTCAGAAGCCCAACTCCCTGAGTCAGAGTTGGTGGGTGTATTTTTAAGGGAATAGTGGGAACAGGTATGTGGAAGCATTGGTAGGGCAAGTTTTAGTTAGAGGTCCTTGGACTTGGACCTTTTGTATAAGAAGCATCAACACAAGGCCTTTCTGGACAACAGACCCAGTAGTTCAGAAAGGGTTTGAGTGTTCAAGTTCTGGTTATGTCCTTATTCTTTGGTTACACAAAGGGGGGTAGAGTGTGTGGAGATCAAGTTTCCCTCTGGGCAGGCTCGACTAGGCAGCAGGACTTGCTGTTTTAATCTGTTATCTCAGAAGAACAACTTTATATCTCGTGACACAGGCTAGGACCATTTCGAGCTGGCTTTGCAGTTACAGAAGTGTTCATTGGAATGAGTCACACCAGGATCATTGGTAACAGTTCCATGATAGGTTTGGAAGTTCAGTTGGATGAAAATGAAGACGGAGTAGGAAGCATAAAGCAGTTCCAGTAAAATTGGAATGTACACAAGAAGTTTTGCAATTTAGGGGAGTAGGAACTCAGAGTATTAGGTGTGGGGATGTACGTGGTGTAATGAGGGCATTTTTAGAAATGTTTTAACAGGACTTTATTTTGAGTATGTTTTGTATTCTCTAAAAATATCCAGATACAGGCAGTAGATACAAACTTGCAGCAGCTGTTCCCAAGGGAAACATTTCACAGTATCATATCTCACACTGTGTAGTCACATAAAAATATTGCCTAATAAGCCTAAAGAGGAATACTAAAGAGTTTGACATGGCAATTTCTTTCATCCTATTGCAACTTCACATATATTGGGTTTATTAGCCTTTGAGTTTACTAGAAATTATGAAATATCTTTACACAGTTTATATAATGACGGCTGAGTTGTTATGATGGTTTTGGATTCCATACTTTCAAAAATATTTGAGTTCTTTTTACTAAACCATTTTTTGCTTTAACAGTGAATTGCTTTATATATGTTTAGATGCATTTGGGTGGAATGTATGAGAATTTATATATTTTGTGTGGTCAATTCTATCCTTAAGGGTAATAAACTCCTTTTATAGGTATCACGTTTTCCAGAGTGGAACACAGGACATATTTAAACAGCTAGAAGAGTCTACAAATTTTTACTATGATCATATTGAACTAGAGGGAGGGGTTAGAGGTTATGTACAAGAAAAAAAATGAAGCGGCATATATCGGTGGCCCCTTTCTGTTTCTTGTGTGGGGCCCTGGCAGAAGGAACCCTTCAAGATAACAGCTCTGTCACACTTGTGGAATCCACCATCATCCACTGTTATCCCAGTGCCACCAATGTGTGTGTCTGAGATGACATCTGCATTCATTCCAGAGGTTGTTGTAAATTCATTATTCAGTTATTTTATATAAGGATTTATAAATGACATTATATGATATACTTCCAAAAATACCTATTTTGATTCTTTTATATAAGGACTCTTGAATGACACCATTTATTACTGATTTAAAAAATTAGAGTGAGAAGAATAAGAGCCTCCAACAGATAACTAAACCATAATCTCCAGATATTTGTAATATGTTATTTTTCATTACAAAGAAGGATTAAGAGAGCAGATGAAATATGTTGCCTAATAAGCTGCCTTTATGATATCATTGGCCCTGATTTTGCAGGTGGGAAAATGTCATCCCAATCATCCTAGAATGTGGAAGAGAAAGAAAGAAAAGTTGGAGTCTTTGGGAGTTTGGAAGATGCTAAAGTGCTAACTTTGAAGTTGGAGAAAGGGCCATGAGCCAAGGAATGCGTGTGACCATGGGAAGCAGAAATGGAGAGAAAACATATTCTCTCCTGGAGCCTCCAGAAGAAATATGCCTGACAGACAACTTGATTTTAGTCCATTGTCTTTCAGACTTCAGACCACTTGAACATTATGTGAATTGATTTGTCTCTTTTAAACCCATCAGTGTGATGTTTTGTTTCAGCAGCAATAGCTATGTTATACAGACATTTATCCTATAACTGATTTTGGAGAAAAGTGACTTTAAGGGTCTCAACTCATTCATTTTACTTCCCTTGGTTGAGGACATTTTGTGTTGAAACCCTTACTTAATAGAAGAAGAAACCAAGGTCAAATTGGGGATTTTGCCCCATTCTCTGATACAGAGAATTTCCCATTGCATAAATGTAAATGTGGTTCTGAACTTGAGGCCGTTGGACATTAAGGTAGAACCTTAATTCATTATATAAATCATGGTCATGGACAACAGACTGGTGATTCCTGAGGGTAGGGAGGAGGAGGAAGATGGGGTAAGATCGGTCCAATATGTGATGATAGGAAGAAATCTAACTATGGGCTATGAACACACAATGCTTTACTGTTGCATTGTAGACCTGAACCTTACTGGATTTCATTTATCATATCACCAAAAAAAAATTGTAAATATAGAAAAAGAGTGGCAGTTATTCACATGGGACCTATATCATCATCATTGGTATAGAATGTATAAAAGAAAGGAAGAAAAGTTGGGACAGAGGGACATTGGAAGATGCAAGACCGTTGGCCTCGAAGATGGAGAAAGGGCCATG
The DNA here is from genome assembly GCA_015472975.1 of Rousettus leschenaultii. Lineage (NCBI taxonomy): Eukaryota > Metazoa > Chordata > Mammalia > Chiroptera > Pteropodidae > Rousettus > Rousettus leschenaultii. The sequence goes on along the minus strand of BNJM01000244.1, from coordinate 383,490 downwards.
AGCCAAGAAATGATTGTGGCCATGAGAAACTGGAATAGGAGAGGAAAGAAATTCTCTCTTGGAACCTCCAGAAAGAATGGGTCCTGCAGAATTCTTGATTTCAGGCCATCGTCTCCTCAGACATCTGACATCTAGAATTATACGCGAATAATTTTTTTTTCTTTTATACCCATTAGTGTGATGTTTTGTTGCAACAGTAAATAGCAATGATATACAGATATTTATTTAATAACTGTTTTTGGAGGAAAGTGACATTAAGGCATCTCAGTTCATTCATTTTGCATTCTGTGGGTGAGGACATTTTGTCTTGAAGCCCACAGTACTTAGAAGAAAAAATCTAAAGTTAAATTGGAGATTTTGTCCCATTACCTGGTACAGAGAATTAACCATTGCATAAATGTAAATGTGGTTCTGAATTTGAAGCCTTTGGACATTAAGATAGGGCAATATTTCATTATTAAAATTAAGCATAAGCATTCTACAATTAAGTTTTTGCTGTATGTTTTTGTATTTAAAAACTTTTTATTTTCCTTTCTATACTCTCCAATATTATCTCTCACTTTATTTCAACATAAAAAATGGGGTTACTGAGTCTGTTTATGTGCATATATGTGATGAGTGTGTTTATTTATGAAACAATCATATATAAATACACGTAAACATAAGCAGACTACTAGCCAATGAGAGAATTCTTGGCCTCAACCAGTTTTCCCACAGATTTCATGTGTTCTGCACCACAATTATCAGAAATATTATTATCCAGTTGTACCATCAGAAATAATAAACAGGCTCTGGGAGATTCCATTTTTTACAGGTATGTAATAATGCAATTAAAGCTTTCATACAGTTCCTTGAATAATGTGTAAACAGACCCATTCAAAATATCAATTAATTTGTAGGTCCCTTTGATCCAGCAACTTGTAAATCTTCAAGGCAAAATCATCTTGGCAGCTGCTTGAGACGAACAAAAGGGAACCTCAGCCAGGGTTGGAATGTCATAGGCACCATCTCCTGGCTGTCTTGCCGTAGTTTGTGTGCTTTAAAAATGTGTCAATTTTGAGTAAGGAAAGAGTTATTGACTGAGAAG
>BNJM01000244.1:348532-360876 GCA_015472975.1 Rousettus leschenaultii | reverse complement strand
ATGGTCATAAAATATGTAAGAGGAAGGAAGAAAAGTTGAAATCAGAGAGCTATTTAAAGATGCAATACTGTTGGCCTTGAAGTTGGAGGAAAGGCTGTGAGCCAAGGAATGATTGTGGTCATGTGAAACTGGAATAGGAAAGGAAAGAAATTCTCTCCTGGAACATTCAGGAAGATTGGGTCCTGCAGATTTTTTGATTTCAGCCCATTGTCTCCTCAGACTTGTAACCTCCAGAACTTTAGACAAATATTTTTTTTTCCCTTATAAACCCATTAGTGTGATGTTTTGTTGCAGCAGTAAATAGTAATGATATACAGACAATTATTTAATAACTGTTTTTGCAGGAAAGTGATATTAAGCATATCAATTCATTCATTTCACTTTCCGTGGGTGAGGACATTTTGTCTTGAAACCCACACTAAGTAGAAGGAAAAATCTAAAGTTAAACTGGAGATTTTGCCCCATTACCTGGTACAGAGAATTTCCCATTGCATAAAAGTAAATGTGGTTCTGAATTTGAGGCCTTTGGACATTAAAAGAATGCAATATTTCATTATTAAAATTAAGGATAAGCCATCTATAATCAATTTTTTGCTCTATGTTTTTTATATTTAAAAAAATTTTGTTAATTCAACCTACCATTATTTTCATTTCTATGCTCTCCAACATTCGTTCACATTTTATTTCGACATAAAAGATGAAGTTACTGAGTCTGTTTATGTACATATTCATGAGTGAGTGTGTTTATTTATTAAATAATTATATATAAATACGTGTATATAAGTAGACTACTAGCCAATGAGAGAATTCTTGGCCTCAACCAGTGTTTCCACAGATTTCATGTGTTCTGCACCACATTTATCTTAAATATTATTATCCAGTTTTGCAACAGAAATAAGAAAACAGGCTCAGGGAGATTCCATTTTTCACAGATATGTAACAATGCAATTAAAGATTTCATACAGTTCCTTGAATGATGTGTAATTGGAACCATTCAATATAAACTCTTAGTTTGTTAGGTCCTTTGATTCAGCAACTCGTACATTTTAAATACGTGCTACATGTTACATGTAATCAATCACACTCCAGTCAAATAAAAAACAGGAAAACAATCTGATGATTCCTTGTTCTCGGTAACATGTAGAGCACAGGTAGCTTGAGCCATACTTTAATGGAGAAGGGATAAATATTATTTATTATAAAGCTAATTGTTTTGCATGGCAATAAAAACGGTGACATTAATTTAATGAAAATTATTTTTGGTAAACACATTTTTTTGTAAACTAGAAGATTATACTGCATATATAAATAAATTGTCATAAATTGGTTCAACACAGGGGTGCATTACAGCCTCACGCAACATCATGGATGAGCTGGAGATAAACAATATACAGACTCCCAGCTGATGCGGACCAATGAGTATCTGAGCAGAGATCAGAACAACTCCCATCGTGTAATCCCATTTGATATAAATGATATCATTTAACTTGTTATGCAGTATTAGCTATCAATACAATAAAATGAATGAATAAGGACAAATATAATTACAAGCTCTTTTTTAATTATAGACATATATTCTGATACTTGGACATAGCATTTAAAATCATTCCGTTATTTAAGTTTATCTTGGATAACCAGTTTAACAATTGACTCTATTAAGGGTCACTTTTACGTAACAGGAGAGGTTGGAAGGATGTGCATTTTAGCAAAAACTCTGCGGAAATCCTAAGATGGGGCAGGAATTCAAGTTCTCCTTTGACACGCTGCAATCATGAAGATGAAAGAATTTCCTGCATATGAGAAGCTATGAAAGTGATGACAGTGACATTATTCCTTCACTATCCAGTTAGTCATTATGACAAAATAAGAAAAGTGAGATATTTTTTTAGACAGTAGAGAAGTCATGTTTTTAGGCAGCACTAAAATTTTGCAGGACAAAGAGGAAGGTAATTTAGTAACAAAATGTAAATACAGCAACCATTCTTCACCTCAATGAAAACAAACCCTCACTCATGGAATCCATCTTTTATACATCAGGAGTTGATTACAGCATGAAAACGAAATCTTTGCATAGTAATCAACTGAGTAATGGTTCCTCGTGTATACAGTCAATTCTTTCTAAAGAGCATATCAGGTAAATCTATTTTTCAAATTTGTGATTCTACCAGGAAAAATATATTTGGTAATCAATTATTTTCCTAGGTACTATGGGAGCCTTTCTGGACACCAAACTTAAGAGGATAAAAGCAGAAATTCAGTTAAAACCAGCAGAATATTAAAGTCCACATTATCATTAAGAGCAGTTAAGGGAGTGAAATAGAATAGAAGATACCCAAAGTGAAAACTATTTCACTTTTTCTGTGCAAAAAATCACATAAATGAACTTAGTCAACACATAGTTTGCTACATGTGAGTTATCCAACTCATGAAGAGTCTTCAGTAACACAAAAGAGAATTCTAAAGATCATACGACCACTTGAGCAGAAATTATTTTTATTTTTATTTTTTGAAGGATCTGTTTTCAATGTATTTAGTATAAAATTCACTAATGATAGGATGGAGGATGGACAAGGACGTGAAAGCATCCATCACGGGATAACGTGACAGATAGCAGGACCCCAGCTGGGCTGTAAGGAACTGATTCAATTCTGGCTGGTGGATAAACCCACATAATTAAGTTTCACACTTATAAAGTCATCACTCTGAATTGAAGAATCAGAGGCATTTTGTTGTAGACTTAATTTATTCTACAGATGTTAACTTTAAATTTAGAGAAGAAAAACACTCACTGCATAATATTGTGAGTTGGGGTTTCTTATATGTTTCCTAAATCTACCTACTATTTTTTTTTCTTTTGGTGCAATTTCCAGCTGTGGTAAAAGAGGACCAAAGCCCTGACTCAGACATAGTCGTTAGCTTCAGAAAATCCATCAGTCCTGTAGTTGTGTTTCATTGCTAACTCTGTTGGTTGCAGAGGCCTCAGAACTCTGGGTTTGCCAAGTTGTGTGCTCATCATCTAAGCTTTTCCCAAATATAGAACATGTATCATGCAGTTCTAACCACAGCACAATACAACTGCTCTGCAAGATGTGGCTGCTGACTCTGTCTTCAACTGTGTAATCTTCTTTGCATACTGAACAATCTCAACACATATCAACTTGCTCCTGAGTTACTGTCACTGATGGAAGAGATGTGATCTTTTCCTAGTCAGCTTGTGCAGGCCCTGTGTTTTCCAGTTGTCTTAAAAGGTGGGTTACGATGGCATCAAGCCCTGGGTGAACTCCCAGGCATAGTACCCAAGGTTGGAGTGCAGCATCCTCCTCCAGGAAAAAAAAGTGTGGGGATTCAGGAACTGCAGAATTTGCGAAGACTCTGGCAAAGAACTGTTGTATTATTTTTTTCAATTGCTGGAGATCTACTGGGATGAGTACTTCCTCGCAATCTTTATCTCCCAGTCACTGGAAACCTTGAAAGCCAACTTTGTCCCATGAGTCAGTGTGTTTGGTGAACTCTCATTGGCTCTATTATCATGGTCCAGTGAATTGCTACTTAGAAATTGCTTAAAATCTTGTATAATCATTCTGAGATTCAAATTGTGCCAGAGCTCTCCAAAATGTGTTATTTTTACCTGGCTGCCATCACCACCAAAAAAGCTGAAATCATTTTTCACGTCTTCAATAAAGCCTGATTCATATCTAGAATGATACATATTCTGGGAATTTGGGGCTTGTCCTTCCAAAAAAAAGCTCTGGCAGAAAAACCAGTGCTTAGTGGTAGTGGTCCCAGAGCTCATCTCTGTTACCTCTGCCACCACTGCCTCAGTGTGGCCGTCTATCTGTTCAGGAGCCAGCGTCCATCATGGTAGTTGTTCCAGCACAGAGAGACAGCAGAGCAAACAGGAGATAGAGCAGACAGTGGACCCAATGCCGTCTTCCACCACCAAGGAGGCACAGGGCAGAGGGAATTATTTTTGATATCCATATGTCTTCAAATAATAAATGGGATTTTCCAACTACTTTTGGTTTTTGTGAGACTGGGAAAATGGACAAAGAGAGAAAATATCTATATATTGGAGCAGAAAGCATGATAAACAATTACTTACATTGTATAGAGAAGGTGAAAAAATAAATGGAAATGCCAGCACATAAATAAAGGAGGCATATTCTATTTCCAAAATTTTCTAGTTCCAAGGCTTTTAGCTCACCAAACACAAAAAGTTCTTCAGCCCCTGAACAGTTGTCCCTTTTATAGCTGCCATCCCACAGACTCTTTTTAAAGCCCCTTTTATGCCTTTGTTCCTGAGACTGTAAATGAAGGGGTTCGGCATTGGTGTGACCATGGTATACATTACTGAGGTTACTGCACTTGAGTGTGAGCTCTGGGCAGCAGCAGAGCTGAGCTACACTCCTAGACCTGTACAATAAAATAAGAAGACAGTAGAGAGGTGAGACACACAGGTAGAAAATGCTTTAAACTTCCCTTGAGCTGATAGGATTCCACGTATGCAGGAAACAATATTGGAGTAGGAGTAAAGGATACCAGCAAAAGGAACACCAGCCAGCAGCACTGTTGAGAAATATATCACCAGGTTATTAAGAAAGGTGTCAGAACAGGCAAGTTTGACTATCTGATTGAGTTCACAGAAAATATGGGGGATTTTCAAGACTGTATAGAAAGATAGTCGCAACACCATCAAGCTTTCTAAAAAGGAATACAGGGCACTCAGGATCCAGGACACCAGAAGCAGCAGTCTACAGAGCTTGGGGTTCATGATGAACGTGTAGTGGAGGGGGCGACAGATGGCCACAAAGCAGTCAATGGCCATCACGGTAAGAAGGAAGTCATCCAATGCTCCAAAGAGCATAAAAAAGCACATCTGTGTGATGCAGCCTTTATAGGTTATGACTTGGCTCTGTGTTTGGATGTTCACCACCATCTTTGTGGATGTCCACAAAGGAGAGGTTGCAGGGCAAGGAGTACATGGGTGTGTGGAGGTTGGAGTCTGAGATAATGGCCAGGATGATGAGCAGGTTTCCAAACATGGAGAGGAAAAGCCCAAATATGAGGGGCTGCCCTCATATCCCAAAAGAAGGTATTCTGAAAATTGTGTACCATTCCTTGGTTCCATATGGCAGAAGTGATGACTAAAAAGGAATAAAAAAAATAACATGATTAATTTTTACACCCGAGTTTTACTAACATGTGAAATGCTACTATGTATATTTTAACCATAAGTTGTATATATGACATATGTATGGTTTTATAGAGATTTGATCACCTTAAAGTAAGGTCATGTGATATCTTTAATTAAAATTCCTGCTGTCCTCTTAGCAATTTGCAATTAAATCATTTTTATATCACTTTAATGAGAATTTCTTACTACACGCTGAGCAATAAATGCTGAATCCTCGTAATTTTCTAGACAAGAAGTACAGGGTGCTGAAAAACAGAAGTCCCTATAATCCAAAGATGGAGAAAAAATATAAGGAAGTGAAAAATCATACAAGATATTAGATGGTGCATGTGCTTTAAAGAAAAAAATGGTGTATGAGCATAGATTTATTATTTTTAAAGGACTTGAGAAAGACTTGAAAACAAGGTATTATTTGAACAGAGACCTTAAGGAAGACACAGGAAAGACAAAAGTTTTAGGAGAAGTGTGTAGCCTGTGTGGGAAAGAGCCAGTACAAAGGTCCTGAGTTTGGTAGTTGCCTCAATAATCATGCTCAAAAGGAAGTCGTTTTGTAGATGGAATGAGAAAGAGGGAGATGATAAAGATGCTGTCAGAGAATTTGGAAGAATGAAATGGCCTGTCTGCTGCAGATGAAACTTCAAGATCCAGGGATTACTCAATTACATATTGTTCCTTAAACTTTATTTTCTTTGCAAGGGATAGGAATCCTGTGAGAAGGATCCCTCTTGACTGACATTCTGGATCTGTATTTTAAAGAACACATTTCAGAGTGTATGAGCTAGATATCCCTGCCCTATCAAGGGGAGAAATGCTCAGCTACACAAAACACATGCACTTCCACCCACAGACCCACGTACTGTGTCCTCCTGGGGTCATGCTAATACTAGCTTGTACTCACCCCCAGACACAATAATGAGGAAAGAAATAATATAAGGCAAGATAATATCAGGTTATCCCCCTAAAGTTCCAAAGCTCCATGAGTCCATTGATATGCCCCCAAATCGACATGTAAAACTGAGGTTCCATTTTCATTTAACTATTTTCTGCCGTTATGTTAAAATTAGTTGAATAAGAAGAGAGTAAATAATAAAAGAAAGAGAGGAGAGAGAGACAGAGAGACAGAGACAGAGACAAGGTCAGAGACAGAGATGGATGTAAGAATCTCTGGTTGTTCCTGAGAGAGTGTGACGAAGAGAATTATCCTTAGTTGGTAACATGCCAACCGCAGTTGTTTTGCCTTATGCCCTGAATTATCGATAAGGTTGCAAGTAACTAATTATTCAAAACAAAAAACAGAAATTTCTTTATGCAACAATACCTCAAAGATCAAACACCTTATTAAAATATTTGCAAATAATAAACCTACAATTTACAAGAAGAAATATACAATGTGCAGAAAAAAAGCAGGGGTTTTTTAAGCTCAAATGAGACTTTCGTAAATAACTTTAAGTGACAAGCCTTGGAAACTCAAAAACTCAGTTTTGATACTAAGATCTACCACCTCTTAGTTCTTTGAATGAGAGACAGCCGAAAATTCTCAATGCTAATATCCTCAACCAAATAGTGTAGACAGTAGTATCAATTTAGAATGATGTCAGATTTATACAATATATGAAACATACTTAGCAAAGTTAATTATTTATTTCCTCTTGGTAAATGATTACCACTGTGATGAGATGAGGCAGATGATTCTTTTCTGCATCTAATGTCTCCATTACTCTCCACCTCTAGGACTCCAATTGCATAGTCATATTTTATTGTCACCTATCCGATCTTTTAAGGGCTGGAAACCCTCCTGACAAAAATCTCATTGACCCATGAAGATCTCTTTATATTGAAAACTGTTCATAAGACTTCTGAATTAAACTCCATTCCACTGATTCCTCAAAGAAGAGAGAAGTTAAATTTTGTAGTTTCAAACACAAAGCTCATGTCTTGTGACCTCTTCACTCATTTCACCCACATAGAGCCCTGCTCGTGCTCACATTAATCTCCCAAATGTTGAACTTAACTCCAAGCTTCACCTGGCACCACAGCTACAAAGCTCAGAGCCTTTACGCACATGCTTCCCTCTGCTTGGAGTCTCTCCATTAGACACTTTGGAATTTTTCAAACCCTCTCCACCTTCCAAACACCAAGTCCTCTTTCATATTGCCTGCATCCTCTCCTTCATGGGCCCTTTCTTCTTCTGAACATTAGCAGAGTAAAAAGATACTTTCTCATCAAGTTACGACATATTAGGATGGCCATACCATAATTTTTATTTATTTCTCTGTGTCTTTTCTCCCTGCTACACATTGAATCCGGTGAGGCATGTAGCATGTGAAACAAATCAACACCCTCCCACCAGACTTAGCTGAGGTGTTAACAGTAGCTGAATAAATAACCATTGCATGGAGGGATGAGAAAACATTCTCACAAAAATTGTTGATGATGAGAGAAGGAGCAACACTGACCTAGGTGTGGAGGGCATGCCAGAGGAATGTTTTCCGTATTCTATGTTGGGACGCGGTAGGGTGGCACATTATGGTTTGCAAGAATTAACTAAAATAGAATCAAGAAATCATAAGAAAAAATATGAGAGTGCACTATATACATAGTACATACTTAATCATATCATGGTTCTCTTTGTCAATCCCATGTATGTGTGTGTGTGTCATGTTGTGTGTGTGTGCATTGCTGTGTTTGTGTGCAGGCATGCTGGGTTACAACATAAAAAGAATGTCTTATTTTGGGAGAAAATAAAAACCTTCTGAATCCACTGCAATTAATATAAGAATAGTTTTAAAAGACTACTTCTTGCTAATGAGAGAAAAGCACCAAGAATGAAGAGCCCACAGAGAATGAGGTGCAGAGATAAGAGGCAGCCGGCGTGGGTGCTGCAGTTCCCTCAGACTCAAGGGACGTCACACCGACCGGACTGTCACTGCCCCAATGGCCTCATCATGGCACCTACCTCAGCTTTGATCTAATTGTTATTTCTGCACTTATTCTACTTTTATTTAACCAACCTTGTTTTTATATGGAACATTGGTAGATGAGCCTGGCCATTCTCTCACTTTTCTTTGTGGAATTCTTTCCTTTGTTATATTGGGCTTTGAGTTTTGACCCCTTTGTAACAAATATGATGGGTAAACTAGTCCTGGCCCTCTTTCTTATCTAATATGAAAAGCCCTCCCCAGATATATTCTTAAAAAATCTTGTTTATGCTTAAAGAACTATTGGTGCCCTTTCTTTTTACATTTGTCCCTAAGGAAATGATGTCATATTGCACTCTTTTCACTGTACTGGGCCTTCCCCTTTTAATATGAGATTCAATGAGTAAAGACCTCACTTATTTTGTCTATGTGGTTTCATAATATGAACATTAATACAGAACAAATTTTGCAGAATAGGGAAATATGGCCAAGTTAAAACAGTAGATTTTAATAACTGTATTAAGTCCACTTGATTAATATGTAAGACTAATTATAAAAGAAAAGATCATAGCCCAATAATTTAGTCACATTGATATGGAGCTCTAATCCTGGACAACTGGCAAAGACTTGCATAGAAAAATATAAAAATATACTTTTGAAAAGTTGTGAGGAAATAGTATCTACTGTTATAATTTCTACCTATATAGACATAAATAGATTCAGATATCCTTAGGAAAGGAAAGATGTGATGATTGATGAATGAAAAAGAAAGTTGCTCTAATGATGCCTGAGGACATATAAGTTTTAACATGTAAAAATGACGAGAGAGAATACAATATGACAGAATGTTTGAATTGAACAAAAAAATGAAAATTTTCATACTTCCCAACAAACAAGTCTCTCTATATATGATGAAAATCAATGCCAAACAGCAAAGTTGTTAGGGAAAAAAACCCAATTTAACATATTAAACAAATTAATTAGTCTACATAGCAAACAAACATTGTTATTTCTGGGCTCTGGACAAAGCTCTCAGGAGACCTCAGGTAAAAGTTCTCGAATTTCTTTTTCTCTAACCCTTCCCTGAAATACCTGCTGGGCTATTAGACACATCTAAATGAGATCTCTGGAAGGGAAGACTCTGTGTGGAAATATGAATGCCTCCCTGCATGGCTGATGATGCAGACCGAAGCTCTGTCCCCAGAAAAAGTCGCATAATAAAGTAAAGCATTGATCCCACTTGGACTTAATAATCCAAAATAACAAATATGTCCTGTAAAGCCCAGCCTTGTACGCACAGAACGGTAATCATTTCTGCTTCATGTATCTGCTCATTAGGCACCGTTTCCAGTGTTACTCTCACCACTGAGCCCCAATTTTCCTGTGGGACACTGGTCTGAATGGCCTGGAAATTTTTTCCTGTGATTCTCTGTTCCCAAGATGAGAGGTGAGATGTCAAGTGAATCCTGTTTTCAAACTCCTTCCCCATGGTTCTCCTACTTGAAAAAGGTCTCACCTCCCCGATCTTATCCCAACCCTGCATTAAAGTTCTCTCAAAAGTCTAGACTGAGGATAATGTTGGTATTAGGTCCCGGGGTCTTCAAAGAATTGGAACATGGTGGAACACAACCCTTAATAGGTGCAGAAAATTGCTATATCCCTCTTTGACAATAGGGAATCTCTGTGGCTTTCATGTAACCATTGGACACTACACACCTTGGCATAGTGACACTTTACCAAATTAATGAAGAATACTATACTTATATCAGAAGTTAAGAGCTGTCTTTAGCCCCACTTTATAGAAGATTTGATATTTATAAGAAACATATTTACATAATTTTATGCCATATTATCTGAGCTTTTACCTTCCTTCAGGTTTTATAAAATTTCAATTTTATAAAAGTCTATCCTGTGAGTTGTTCTATTATGAACTCTTTCACATTGCAGAAGAGGCTTGAAAAAGTTTAGTGATCTTCCTAGAGTTGTAATCATAGTAAGGAATAAGTGCTGATTGGAATCTGTCAGGATGCTTTCAGGTTTTAATGTCTGAGCCTGTGGTTCCCTACCAGAGATGATGTTGCCCCTGGGCTATTAGGCAATATCTGAAGGGAGGCTCTAAAATCCTACAACATCTACCACAAATAATTATGTCAAATTGTGAAGGTGAGATGTGCTAGTTGGAACCTGCACTCCTCCAAATATAGTGTGCATATGAGTCATGCAGGATTGTAGTTCAAATGCAAATACTAATTCATCAGGACTCACTGGGCCCAGGAACTCTGCATTTCTTGCAAGCTCCAGGAAGATTACGATGCTGTAGATTGTACATCATCTGCACCTAAAATACTGTTTGCTTTAAATTTTGGATGAAACGTGTGCAGTCATGCACCATCAAACAAAGGGGATAAATCCTGAGAAATGCATGGTAGGTTAGGTAGCATAGAGTGCACTTACACAAACCTAGATGGTAGCCTACCACACACTTAGGCTATGTGGTAGAGTCTATTGCTCTGTAGGGGAAGAAAAAAATTTATTTCTACGCTTCTGGTTTCTTTTCTGACAAATCCATGTAACCAAGGACAGTTTAATAGGAGAAAACCTATAAAGTTTAACAACATGTATTTCTTCTGTGTACATGGGAGAGATCCAGGAAAGCTGAGTAACTCCCAGAGTGGCCTCAGCTGCTATGTTAACTACCGTCTTTAGCTGAAGGTGGAAAAAATGCTGGGGTTGGTGTATTGTTATGGGAGGTTATCAGAGAAAGCCCAGTAAATGAAGTAAGGTTGTTATGCAGACATAAGGCATTGTCTTCTACCTTGATGAGTCTCTAGAGTAAAGGACACCACCCTTTTCCTGATATAGTCAGGGAGACACCCTTACATTTGGAGACTTTCCTTACTATGCAAATGTTCCTTACAAAGTGTAACTGTACTGGGATTTCCGAGCTTCTCCCATGTCTCCTGTTTCTTAAAATTAACCAGTGTAAAATACTCTTTATGGGAAACTGACATATATTGGGGTGATAAATTCTGTTGCCTTATACTTCCTAGATTACAGACTTATATAACCTGTTATTATACTGTACGCTGCAGGAAATCGTATCACGATGATTATTTGTTTAGTAATGCTTCATGTTCTGATGTTACCTTGACTAAGAAGACTTAGGTGACTGGAAGTTGATTTCTTAAAAGAAACTATGCAGGACAAAAGGGCTTCGCACAAAATACTTAATGTGATGAAAACCTATGATCTACAACCCAGAATACTTTTTTTATTTATTAAAGCTAACATTTAGTGTCAAAGGACAGATAAAGAATTTCTCAGACTAAAAGAAGCTAAAGGAGTTCAACACTGAGCCAGTATTGCAGGAAATGTTGGAGGGACTTCTTTAAAAGAAAAAGCCATGTATCAAATACATGAACAAAGAATGGTAATAACTACATTCCTATCAACAATACCTCAAATAGAAAGAATTAAATGCTCCAACCAAAAGACAGAGTGGCTGAATGGATAAGATAACAAGACCCCTAAATATGTTGCCCACAAGAGATTCACTTCAGATTAAAAGACATACACAGACTACTAGGAAAGGGATGAAAAAAGATATTGCCTTGATTGACCTAGAGAGTATTGTACTGAATGAAATAAGTCAGATATATAAAGACAAAGATTGCATGACTTCATGTACACATGGAATCTAAAGAGAAAAATAAGCAATAATGCCAAAATGGAAATAAATTGATAGATACAGAGAATATTTTGAGGGCTACTAGATGGGAGAGGGGTTGAGGGGGATGGCGAAAAAGGGCAAAGGGATTAAGAAGTATAAATAGTTAGAAAATAGACATGGAGATATGAAGTGGAGCAAAAGGAAAATAGTTAACAATGTTGTAATAAAGAAGGATACTAGATTTATTGGGTTGACCACTTTGTGAGTTATATAGTTCTCTAATCACTATGCTGTACAACTGAAACTAATATATTATTGTATGCTAACTATAATTGAAAAAACTCATTGAATTGTACAATGTAGATACAAGCAACTAATCGTCTATTATATTTCAATAACTCTCCAGAAAGAAGGAAAGGTTAAATTAACATGAAACAAAAGACTATAGAAATTTAGATACAAAAGGTTGAAGTAGAATGGTTGACCTTAATTTTAATAATAAATTACATCTCCTATCTGAATGCATGAAAGCCTCAATGTCAGAATCACTTTTCCTTTTTTT
>BNJM01000244.1:324055-348503 GCA_015472975.1 Rousettus leschenaultii | reverse complement strand
TTTTATGCAGTGAAGGTTTCATTAGACCAGCTAATGGAACGGAATCCCCAAAATGACTGTAATTTTTTCTTCTACTTAACGTGGGATTTCAACCTTAAACCCTTAGCAAGGGAAGTTAAGAGAATAAATTAAGAGACTAACATTTCATTTCCTCAAAAAAACTTCTATTGCATAAATGTATTAAATACCTATTGTTGCTAAACCAGTAGGTTATAAAAGAAGCAAATTTATGCTTTTACTATTAGGGAGGTCAGAAGCCTGAAATGAGTCTCAGTGGTTGAAAATCAAGATGTCAGCACGGCTGGTTCTTTCCAGAGGCTCCAGGAAAGAATCTCTTTCTTCTTCTATCCAGTTTCTCATGGCTACAAGCATTCCTTGGCTCATGGTCCTTTTTCCATCTTCAATGTAACCAGTGTAGCATCTTCTAAACTTTCTCTGATTCCACCTAGTCTTCCATCCTTTTCCATATTCTAGGACTATTAGTTCCACCTGCATAATCACAGTCAATCTTCTTTTCTTAAAGTCAGCTGATTAGCAAACTTATCCCAAGGGCCGCCTTAATCCTCCCTTACTATAAAAAATAACATGTTCAAATTTTCCAAGGAGTAGGATGTAGCCATTTTTGGAGCCTCATATTCTTGCCTATTAACAAAGTTGTTTTCAGAACTATATTATTTGGTGTCCCTCAAGAGCCCTTGTATAAAATAAACAAGTTCAGAATTTATCCTAGCCTCTTGAATGAGTAAATACAGGAAGACATTGCATAATGCCATTTTGGTGTATGAGGGACTACGTATACAATGGTACTCCCACAATATTATGACGATGCTGAAAAAATCTTATCAGCTAGTGACATCATTATCATGATAACATTGTAATGCAATGCGTTACACAAATGCTTACCATTGTGATACAATTGCATACAGTATTGAATACAGTAACATGCTGAATAGGTTTGTAGGTAGGAGCTATAGGGGAAAAGAATTTTTCACTCCAAAATATGCCTCTTTGGTACACTTGATTGTATTAGGCTGGTTAATTTTAAGAAGGAACACACATGCTGACTATCAAGTACAAGTTGTCCTTGCAAGGGATCTTTACATTTGTAAGAAGAATCTCTATTTGTAGGGATGCCTCATTGGCTATACTAGGAATTGTGTGTGTGTGTGTGTGTGTATGTGTGTGACCTTATCTTTAAAAACTCATATTGATGCAAAAGGCAATGACTTAAATCTGCATAACAACCTTATGTTGTTTATTATGCTTTACCTGGTAACCTTTCAAAACTGGGTCCCCGACCTCCAATACTTTGTTCTGTCTTCATCTAAAGATAAAGCTTAGACCATTTCAGGGAGTTACTCAATTATCCTTGGTTTCTCCCATGTATATAAAAGATATACATGTTATGAAATTTCCCCCCTTCTTAAAGTGTCTTTATTATAGGGTATGTCAGCCAAGAACCCAGAAGGGTAGAGGAAATTTATTTTTCCTTCTCTACAGGGCAATACATACCGTATAAACTGGGTGTGTTATAAGCTATACCACCTAAGTTTCTTTCGTGCACTTCATGATATTCGTATGGTAACAACAGACTTTTTTGGCATTAAGTGACACATGACTAAATATTTTTTCATTCGAACAAAATTTTCTGTGAAGAAGTACTAACTAATTGTTCCTTATTTCATAACAAGACCACAGAGAGCTTCCTACTTGCAGACTTGCTCTCAGACAAGGACCTGCAGCATCAGCATCTTCCTGGAGCTTATGAAAAATGCAGAGTCCCTGGGCCCAACAGTCTTTGCTGATTCAGTATCTGTACTTGAACTAGAATCCGGGGTGACTTATATGCACACTGAAGTAGGAAAAGTGCTGGTCCAGACTAGGTTTTCTCACCTTCTCGATTCGGCATAATTCTTTTTGCTGTAAATTATAGGTATTTAGCAGCCTCCCTGGACATTGCCAAATAGCTCAAGGGCAAAATTATCTCTGGCTGGGAAGCATTGGCTCTGAGTTTGAAAACCGAAGCATCCTGACAGATTCCAATCAACACCTATCCCTTACTCTGATTATAACTTCAAGAATATCACTGTATTCTTCGATATGGAGTGGAGATCAGAGTAGTACCACCTCATAGAATAAATTTTTATAAAATTAAAATTTGACAAAGCCTATATGGTACAAATCTCAAATTATATGGCTTAAATATATAAATATGTATCTTATAATTAACAAAGCTTTTATAATGTTGGATGAAATGGCAGATGTTATAAGTCCGATATTTCTGATTGATTTGGCACATGGGGGAGGAATAAATTTTCCTCTATCTTCAGTGTGTGTCAGGCTGGTTTAGTAATCAAGTATACATAAAACAGATTAGCAAGAGAAAATAACCAAATTTAACACATGACGTATGTGTGGGAACCTCACATGTATGAAAGAGTCTGAGACCGCATGTGCAGGAGAGGTTTAGAGGTAGAAAAGGTGCATAGATATATAAGACAATTTGATCTAGGGATGAGGTAATGCATTTGGAGGCCTTCAAAGGGTCATTACAAAATGATAAAATCAGATCGTTAGTGAATAAAAGTTTGCCCTGCCATACTGGTAAGTCAAAAAGAAATTACCTCTGATAATCTCTTATTATGGGCAAGGCACCTAAATCAAGTTCTTCTAGGTAGTTAAAGGCAGGGGCAGAAATCTCTCTTGAACCTGAAGCCAAAATTGCTCTTAGCTCAAAACAAATCCCATACCACTGAGGCACATCTTGTGGTGAACCGTTTTAAAATCTCCCAGGTTAATGTCTCGTGAAGCCAAGGAGTGTAGCATCCAAAACTTTACATCAAAGTTACACAGTTCTATTCCATGTTGAAGAAGGAAATAGGATTTTTCTGAAGCTGTCATGATTCGCATCATACCACAGTCAATACTTTGAAGGTCATGGGACGTGTCAAGTCATAGTCCTCAGTCTACACTTTAGAGAGTACGTTACCTTAGGGTTGGCATAAGTGCTGGGAGATGAGACCTCTGGAAGGCAGGAGAGTTACTGAGAAAAAACAGCGAAAACAAGATTCACTTGACTTCTAACCTGGTCATTTGGGAACAGAGAATCAGCAGGAAAAAATTCCATTCCATCTAGACCAGTGTCCCACAGGGAAATCGGGGCTCAGAGGTAGGAGTAACAATGGAAACAGTGCCTAATGAGCAGATTAATGAAGTGAAAATATCTCTGCTCCTGCAGTCTCTCCACGTGTGCATCTTGGGCTCAACAGAATATGGTTGTTGCTTTTGACTCCTAAGCTGGCTCAGAACTGATGCTTCACTTTCTCCTGCTGTCTGTCTGAGGATAGAGCTTCAGTCTCCATCATTAACCATCCAGGGGTGAATTCAGGCTTCCACAAGGAGTTCTCCTGCTCAGAGACCCCACCCAGGTAGGTCAGAAAGCCCAGTAGCTATTTCAAGATGGTCAGAAGAAACAGAGTCTGGGAGCTTTTTCCTGAGGTCCCTGCAGAGCTTAAGCAGCCTTGCCCAGAGCTGAGAGATGCCATGTTGTTTACCAGGTATGCTGATTAATACAAAATTTTTTTAAAAAAATATGTAATAAGAAAGTATCACAAACAGAATTTGTCTACCTGGTGCTAGCAGAGCTAAGCACTCAACACCAAGAATTGTAGTCGAGAAAGATTATCCATTCTATTTATTATGAATGGTATCAGCCAGGAGAATGAGAAGCAAATGCTCAGAAGCTGACTCCCTAATCCAGGGTTGGGGGTGTATTTTTAAGGAAATAGGGGGAACAGGTATGTGAAAGCACTGGTGGGGCAAGTTTTAGTTGGAGGACCTTGGAGCTGGACCTGTAGGATAAGAAGCATCAACACAGGATCTTCCTGGACAACAGACCCAGTGGTTCAGAAAGGTTTTGAGTCTTCAAATTCCAGTTCTTTTAGTTCCTCGGAAGGAGGTAGGGTGTGGGGGACTTTGATTGCACATGCAGCTCGAGGTCAAGTTTCCCTCTGGGCATGTTTGGCTAGGCAGCATGACTTGCTGTTTCCATCTTTACTCTCAGAAAAGCAACTTGGCATCTTGTGAAACAGGCTAGGACCCTTTTGAGCTGGCTTTGCAATTACAGAAGTATTCGTTGGAATGAGCCACGCCTGGATCATTGGTAACAGTTCCGTGATGAGATTGGAAGTTTAGTTTGATGAGAATGAAGAAGAAATGGGGAGCGTAGAGTGGTTCCAGTATAATCGGAATGCACACAAGAAGTTTTGCAGTTCAGGAAAGTAGCAAAGCTGAATATTAAGTGTGAGGGCATGAGCAGCAAGGTGAAGAGATTTTTTGAAAAAATTTTAACAGGGGCTTTATTTTGAGTATATTTTGTATTCTTTAAAAATATCCAGATACAGGCAGGAGATACAACCTTGTAGCAGCTGTTCTTGAGGGAAATATTTCACAGTTTCCTATCTCACACTGTGTAGTCACATAAAAATATTATTTATTAAGTCTAAAGAGGAATACCGAGAGTTTGATATTGCAATTCTTTTCATCCTAGTGCAACTTCGTATATTTTGTGTTAATAAGCCTTTGAGTTCACTAGAAATTATACAATTTCTTTACACAGTTTATATAATGATGACTGAATCGTTATGATGGTTTTGGATTCTATGCTTTCAAAAAAATTGGAGTTCTTTTCACTAAAGCTTTTTATGGTTTGGCAGTGAATTGTGTTTATATGTGTAGATGTATCTGGGTGGAATGTACGAAAACATATATTTTGTGCGGTCAATTCTATCCTTAGTAGTAATAATCTCCTTTTATAGGTAATGTGTTCTTATTTCACAACCTTTTCTCTTTGTTTTTCCCTTTTTGCTTTTTGTGCATCAATGTGATTTTACAAACAGCAGTCACCTTTTTCACTTTCTGAAAGTCGTTCTTTTGCATTCAACTAATAATCATCTCTGTTACTCCTAAGCATAGTTGATTCCATTTATGTTTATACAGGTAGAAATTATAGCTGTAAATACTGCTTTCTCTACTGCTTTTTCAAGTTATTTTTATATATTTTATTTTTTGGTCTTTTGCAATTTATGTCTCATATTCAAAACCCAGTTTTCTGATTTTCAAAGTTATGCCATTAACATCACTTACAAACATCTCTTTCCATTTCAGCTTTTTTTAAAAAAATCCATTTCATGCACATTATAAATATCTTTGTAATTTGCGGGGTTATTCTCTGTACATTTTCTAGTTGGACATTCAATTTGTAAGGTGTCTTGACACCATAAAGATATCGTTTTTATTTTATTTCAAATAAATTGTTATTTGCTACTTTATAGGTTACTCTGAACATCACAGTAATTTAACTGCAGTTAGAATGTCTCCAGAACAAAAGAAGCTTCCTCCTCATCACAGTCTCAGGGACCACCCCAGCTTATTAGATCCCACCCCCAACCCATCATTTTATCTCTCCACCTGTTTAACTGCTTTATTAAAAAATACAGAACATAAAATAATCATATCAAAATGGAGGCCCAATTCTCAATGACCATTGGAGGCTTTCCAACTAGAATTTTGTTGTTATTTCAATTTTTTTAAGGGAAAGATGATCTGAATTTGACAGCTTGTCTTATATTGTAGTTTTTATATTATTGTGGCTCTGGATGAGTAGAGCCCAGCAGTAACATGGCCCCAGGAGATCATAGTTTGTATATGTGTGTGCTTGTGGGTGTGGGCGTATGTGGTTTGTGGAGCATGGGCCATTTTCAGAACAGCGGTACCTTGTTCATATACTCCAAAATGTTTTCTTTAAAATACAGAATGTTGACCAACAGATGGAAATAAAGCAGGGATCACTCCTAAACACAAGATCCTTTGGAAACAAAATGAATAAAGTGGGAGGAATGACATCTGCACTCCCTGAGTCTTGAAGTTTTATCTGTAGCCGACAGACCATCTCATTCCTACATGTTCTCTGACACTGTCTCTATCACTCGCCTTCTTGTTCATTTTTCCCACTATGTGGCTTCCTTTTGAGCCTTGATTAATTCTCCAGAAATCCTTCTTTCACCTGTGTGTCTTCTTTAAATACTCTGTTATACGGCACCTTGTTTGCAGGTTTTCTTCAATTCCCGGTAAAAATAACACTCGTTCCCTTTGTTAAATACCTACTTTCTTATCCTTCAACACACCAGCACAGACTTACATGGTATATGATCTTTTATTTGTTTATATTATTTCTCACTTATTGAATTATGGAAATTTTTTTTCTCACCACCCTACTATACTTTTTGACTAGAAAATGGTAAAATCAGCATATATCACTCAAATGAGTTGAAGAATTTCTCATTAAACCAAGGAAATTATGACTTATTGGGCAAAATGCTAAGAGTGGTACAGGGCTTCTAATCAGAGATGTCACAGGAAATTTCTTAAGGGGGATCAGATCTCTACAGAACCATATATCTTACATATACATTTGACTGAAAAGTTTCGATTTTAGCATTTGAACATGGTAGTAATGCCCACTTGGGAAATTAATCATGTTACTTTTTTCATTCGCAGTCGTCACCTCCACCATATGGAGCCAGGGAATGATACATGACTTTCAGAATTTCTTCTGGGATTTTCAGAGGAACCGGAACTGCAGCTCCTCATATTTGGGCTATTCCTCTCCATGTACCTGATCATTGTCTTTGGAAATCTGCTCATCATCCTGGCCATTAGCTCAGACTCCCACCTGCACACGCCCATGTACTTCTTCCTCTCCAACATGTCCTTGGTAGACATCTGTTTCACCGCAACCACCATCCCAAAGATGCTGGTGAACATCCAGACACAGAGCCAAGTCATAACCTATACAGGCTGCATCACACAGATGTATTTTCTTATACTTTTTGCTGAGTTTGATGTCTTCCTCTTGACTGTGATGGCCTATGACCACTTTGTGGCCATCTGTCTCCCCCTGCAGTACAAGGTCATCGTGAACCCCCAGCTCTGTATTTTGCTGCTTCTGGTGTCCTGGATCATGAGAGTCCTGGATTCCTTGCTAGAAAGTTTAATGGTCTTGATGCTGTCCTTCCGTGGAAACTTGGAAATTCCCCACTTTTTCCATGAACTCAATCAGATGGTCCAACTTGCTTGTTCTGACTCTTTTCTTAAAAACATGGTGATGTATTTTGCAGCTGTACTGCTGGCTGGTGGTCCTTTTGCTGGTATCCTTTACTCTTACTATAAGATTGTTTCCTGCACATGCGGAATGTCATCAGCTCAGGGGAAGGATAAAGCATTTTCTACCTGTGCCTCTCACCTCTCAGTCATCTCCTTATTTTACTGTATGATTCTAGGAGTGTACTTCAGCTGTGCTGCTACCCACAGCTCACACTCGAGTGCAGTAGCATCAGTGACGTACACTGTGGTCACACCTTTGCTGAACCTCTTCATCTACAGTCTCAGGAACAAAGACATAAAGAGTGCCCTAAAAAGATTCTTTTGGATGGCAGCTATAAAAGTGACAATCATCTTGAGGCTGAAAGAGTGCCTTTGATTTCGTGGTTCCCAGCCTCACAACCAGAGACTCTGATTCTTTTTATCAGACTGTGATAGTAGAACTTGTTCCTTTTACTTATGTCCTGGAATTTCCTTTGTTAAAGAACAACTTCTCTGTACCGTTTTAGGAAACACTTTATTAAGCTTTCTGCTCTGTCTGTTATGCAGACAGATTTTTCCCTCTGTCTTTTTCCTAGCTTCACAATTTTTTTCTCACCTTGATCAGAAATATTAAGACATTTTAATTTGAGTTATGGCCAACAAGAATTTCCAAAAAATAATTTCTTCTCAAAAGACATACATAATTGTAAGTAATTTGTTCTTGTTTTATAAATAGGAGAATCATAAGTTGTATCACTCACGTAGCAAAAGACTTCACTTGTCTACTAAGCTCATTTATATAATGGCCATCCAGGAAAACCTGAAACCTCAGTTTTCACTTTTATGTCCCTCATCCTGCCTACATCAGGCCCTTAACTGCTCTTCCTGATAATGTAGATTTCATCATTGCTCCCTGTAATTCTCGGCCTATTGATAGTGATGCTATGGGTGAGAATGGCCAGGGGCACTGGCCTGCGCCCCAACTGCTTGTTACCTATGCCTGCTTCTATGTTGTTGCAGGGCTGGCCCTTATGGTCCTTATTATAATTGCATCATCTACCAGGAGACTATGAAAAAAGACTTTTTATTAATCATAGGTCCAACATGTTCAAGGGCCACATGGAAAATCAACAGAGAGAGAGAGGAGAGAGAGAGAAAGAGAGAGAGAGAGAGAGAGAGAGAGAGAGAGAGAGAGAGAGAATGAGAATGGACCAAGTGGGAGAGAATATTGTGCTCATCTAATATCCATGCCATACAGCTAACAATGGGGTTTTTTGAGATGAATGTATTTGAAATGGTTGTCTCATAAAGCAGAACTTTAATCCCAGGTATTACACTAGCAGCATGCTATTGTATTTTATAGCTGGTCCCCAGGTTTTATTGTCTCATTCAGCTCAGTGCCTAGAATACCTACAATAGTGACTGGTGAAAATTCATTATCAAGTATGTATTTCCCAGTGGGGTTTGGCATGGAAACATGAAAGACGTACAGAGACAAAAAGAAAATGAGCTATATACGTCTTTCTGAGCTAAGATGAGGCGAGGTACCTATGGCTTCAGAGTGGAGAAGGATATTTGCATGACAGTAAGAAGAGCAGATGTTCAATAATTAGAAGTTTGCCCTGTCCTATACATAGGTCACAACAGGTAATCTCTGATGATCACTCTTATTATTGGAAAGCTCCAACATTTAAATATTTTAGGGGAGTAGTAAAAGTTTCTCTTGGGCCTACGGGGTCTCAAAAATAATCTAGATACACATCTTCAGGTGACTTGTTATAAATCCTTATGATCGTGACCTAGATTTATTCTTTTGCATGTGTATGTCCAATTTACCCATCACCATTTATTGGAGAGACTGTCCTTTTCTCATGAGCTATTCTTGGCTCCTTCCTCATATATCTATGACCATATATATGTGGGTTATTTCTGGGCTCTCTATTCTGCTCCATTGATCTATGCGTCCCTTTTTGTTTTATCAACATTTTTGACAAAAGAATGGCCATCCTAAGAAAAAGTCTTATCAGAGTTCATTTAAGCAGAACTGATGACAATTGTTAGGAAGCAAAATCTCAATGGACTGACAAAATGCTCTAGAGAATGGAAGTTTTACAGCTTATTTTATATGTTAGAATGGAAGGTAGAGGCATAAGAAGGGTTCTACAGTCATTGGTGGAAGAGTAGGAAAGTGGGAGAAAGCAAAGCATGGAAACCCCTGAAATTGGATAAAAAGTTATAGATGGAGACACGTGCTTATTTAGATAACAGTGAGGTCTCATGGTGCATGGCCAACAGTTGTGCTTCGAGGGGTCTGAGAAGAAGGTTCCTCTGGTGTTTTCATGGTACATTATCTTAGATTCACAAAGACAATAGACTATTTGAAAGTTTAAGATTGACCTTTGCTAAAGGTCTTGGAGGTGACTACCCACCACGACCAACTTTCGGATAAGGAATTTTACATTCAGACTGCCCTGGGTGGTAACTTTGGTCTCTGGGTTTGTAAGGCTCACCACGTGGGTCTCCTCTGAACTTATCAGGTAGAGTATGTGGCCCCCTTTTCCTCCACACTATACTATTTTGATTATGATAGTTTTGTTATATAGTTCAAAATCAGAAAGCTTCATGCCTACAGGTTTGACTGCTTTTCTCAAGATTCTTTGGCTATTCGTGGTGTTTCATGGCTCCATATTAATTTTACAATTATTTGTTCTATTTCTATGAAAAATGATATTGAAATTTTGATAGAAATTGCATTACATCTGTAGATTACTTTGGAAAGTGTTAAAAAACAAAAATCAGCTGAGTAAATTTTAGAAACCTAATTGTCTTTATTAATTGACTTAATTTGTAAATGGGGCAGAATTCATCTAGCAATTAGAGGAGAAATCCCAGTAGTTGTACATAGAAAGAAGGGTGGGACAAGGGAGCTATTAACAAAAATAAAATTATTTTTAGATCAGGACATCTTTCTTTTTGGGGCAGGGAGAAAAATACAGCAAGAGTTATATCCTACAGATTGTCTCTTCTGTGGGAGGATGGTGAGGGCCCATATTACCTTAATTGTGCTGTTAGAAAACTTAAGGTATTTCTTTGCCTGCATAATCAAAATCAAAAGAGATACAGATAGGAATTTGCAGCAAAGAAAGTAGAGGTTTATTTAAGGAAATGGCACCTAACCCGATGACACAGGTGAGCTAGTGATCAAAGACCTGACTCCCCAATGGTATCCTGGGGATAGGTTATATAGGAGAAAACTCATTAATCATGGTAGCTATTCATTGGGGTTGTGGGCTCTGCTGACTAGTGGTTCCTAGCGTAGGGGGAAGTTGATTATTGCATCAGGTCCTGATGTCAGTCATGGCATCTTTCTGTCTGGTTTCAAAAAGGTGATGGTAGGGTTGTTCTGCTTTCATGGGGTTTGGGCTACAAGATGATATCTTTAGTTTGATAGAAACTGTTTCTGTGATCACTACTCTGAGGTTCTGTTCCTAAGGCAGTTTGATGCTGACCTAAGAGCTTAATGATTAAGGGAGTGGTCATGCAGAGTGCAGAAACATAAGGGGGATAAAAGCAAGTAACCCAAGGGCAGTTTGAATCAAGGAGAAAGAGAAGAGAGTGCTGAATCCTAGCACTAGACCACCAGGAAAGGAGATAGCAAAGGTTTTATTCTACAGATTCTCTCTTCTTTGGGAGGATTGGCGGGGAAGGATATTATTTCATTCATATATGGGATATAAAACTGAAAGTAACTAATGAACAAAACCGTCACATAAAAACTCATAAACACAAATAATAATTTAGTTATTACCAGAGTAAAAGTAGAGAGGGAATGGAAGATAAGGGTACAGGAGGTCAATATATGGTGATGAAAAGAGATTTAAGTTTGGGTGGTGAACACACAATGCACCATACCATGCAACAGATAATGTATTATTGAATTGTACAATGAAATCTATATAATGGTATTAATCAATGTCATCCTGTTAAATTTAATAAATAAAATAAAATAAGAAATAAATTCATTGAACGCATGATTGCATGAAAAACTAAATGTCATATTCAAAGGTTTTAGGTACCATTTCTTAATAAACATCACATAAGATCTTTTAAAAAAAAAGAAAAAAAGAAAGAGACGACAAACATTCATTTTAGAGAAGTGAAGATTTGTTGAATTACCGTGCCTAGACAGAAAATTCCAGAAATGTTGATTAACACAGTTTGAAACTGCCATTTGATCTGGTATTAAATCTCTGTTTGGCATGATGTGCTTTATCACCAATGAAAGCATTTGGGTCTGTGATTTTTCTCTTTAACAGTACTACGGATATTTTAATGGTATTAATTCTTCTCATCAGTGAGCACAGAGTATCTCTCCATTTATTTGTGTCTTCTTTCAAATGCATAAATCAGATTTGGAAAAAACAGGGCAGAGTGAGAGACATCTCCAGATCTCTCCCTTTAAAACAAAAATAAGCTGAACATCTAAAGCTCAACAAAAAACACCCAAACTGCCACACCACCACATCAAAGCAAGAGATATGTGCATGGGTGTTGGGCGGTGAACTGGGAGAAGTAGAGAGGTGGCTTTTCACATCTACCGGAGCTCCTTAAAGGAAAAGGGGGAAGGGTGAACGCACAGTGAGTTCCCTGAACCACCATACCTGGAGATGCCGGGACTTACACACAGCCTGAAGCAGGGTCCAGTCATTGGGGCAGAAAGCAGAGAAGCAGCATGGGAACACAGAAAATAACAGTTGAGTTTTGCTGATTGCCGTTGCGAATCCAAGGCTGAGCCTTTGTATCCAATCGACAGCCCCTGACAGACACCCAACTCCAGTACCATCTGAAACCAAACACTGCGGAACCTCCACGGAATCTGAGTGAACACTGCCAAGACTGAAGCTACCTTTCACAGCGCTAGAGCTTCCAGCAAGAGGAGAGGGAGTGAAGAAGGAGCAGCGAGTTAGTGCTGGGAGTTCCCTGAACAGCAGAGCCTTGGAGGATTGTGAGCTCCCTGTGGCCAGCGAGCTGCAGGGCCCAGTCAACAAGGTAGACTGGAGAAGAAACTGGCAGAGCAACAACAATAGATTCTTACCAACTGTGGTTGCAAAACTGAGGCTGAATCACAGTTCCCAAGCCCCAACCCAAAGGTTCCCTGCCATTGTACTCTCTGAGAAAGAACATGGGAAAGCAAAAGGGACATTTGAGCAAATGCTACCAAAACTGCTGCTAACACTGACAGAGACAAAACTGAGGGTAGCAAGTTTGATTAAATACCTACAAGAAAATTTTAAAAGCATTATTAAGACTTTATATAAAGCAGGAATCCAAGGGGCTTAGATGCCACCAAGTGGAAATGAAAAGAAAAGCTCAATCTTTACAAGAAGCTAAAGAGAGACCTTTGCATAATAAATCTTCTCTCTGGAAAAACAGTAGAATACACTTTCATTAATGCCCAGGCGGAGAAAGAGTCCATTAAACACCATAAACAACCAGGAGACAAGACATCTCAGAAAGAAAGAGAAACATCATCAGAAAATAAGTTTACAGACATAGAAATATGACATTTAAATGAAGGAGAATTCAGATGAGTACTCCTGAAAAAACTCATCGAGTTCCCAAATGAGTCATACTAACAATTTCATGAATTGAAAAAACAACTAGAGGAGCAGAACAGACATCAAAACCCTCAAAAAGGACCAAATAGAACTTCTGGAGATGAATAACACACCGCAAGAGTTGAAAAAAATGAAAGAACAAGCTTGGGAAATGGAGTCGACCAAATGGAGGAAAGGATCAGTGATATCAACGACAGAAATCTAGAAATAAATCAGAAGGAAGAAAGAAATAAAAGAAAGAAAGAAATGTAAGAGAAATTCAAGAACTAGCTGATAACATCAGGGGAGGGAACGTATGAATAATGGACATTTTAGAACGCAAGGAAAAGGAACAGAGATTAGAAAGCATTTTCAGACAAACAGTTGATGAGAATTTCCCAAATCTAAGGAATGAGCTGGAGCTTGGAATTCAAGAAGTCAACAGAACACCCAATTATCTCAACCCAAAAAGGTCTTCATCAAGAAATATCATATTAAAATTATCAAAAATCAGTGACAAAGTAAAAATTCTCCAGGCCGCCAAGGAGAAAAACAGGGTAACTTATAAAGAAAAACCAATGAGATTATAATCAGACTTCTCAGCACAACATTACAAGCCAGAAAAGAACGGGACCAAATATTTAAGCTATTAAGTGAAAGGAACTACCAGCCTAGAATAATGTATCCAGATAAGCTCTCCTTCAGATATGAAGGAAAAATTAAGACTTTTCCAAACATACAAAAATTGAGGGAGTTCTCCACTATGAGGCCTGCACTACAGAAAATACTGAAAGGGGTCAGCTCAACTAACACAAAATAAGCAGAAGAAAATACATAATCAGGTCGTAAGTGGCTTTCGGGCAAATAAGAGCAGAGGAGTGCAACCTTACTAAGAACAGTGCAATATAACCTTAAATAATAAAAACAGATTGTTAAAGCAAGATAGTAATGAACATTCAGAATACATAGGGACAAATTGAGATAATAATGACTGAAAAAAGGAGGACTTAAAGATACAAATTCTCAAAGGGAAAAGGAGATAAGGCACAAGCAGAAGAAAATGCATGACTGTATATATAGAAATATGCTTTACATATTCATAATGGTAACCAAACACCAAAGATTCAGAACCAAAATATATAACATAAAACAAGAAGGACTCACAAAAGCCAACCAAAATAAAGAAAACAGAAGCACAAAGACAAGAAAGCAATGGAAACACTGAGCTATAAGAAAGCAAAAGATAAAATGGATGTAAGAAGATCTCAGATTTCAATCATCCCCTTAAATGTAAATGGACATAACTCACCAAACCATAGCACAGAGATGCAGAATGGATTAAAAACAAAACCCAACCATATGCTGCCTCCAGGAGACACATCTCAGCCCCAAAGACAAATGTAGACTCAAAATGAAAGGCTAAAAATGATATTTCAAGCAAATGGCATTCATAGAAAAGCGAGGACAGCAATACTAATATCAGATGAAATACTCTTCAAAATAAAAAAGGTAAAGAAAGATACTGAGATCATAATGATAAAAGGAATTATGCACCAAAAAGACATAACATCATTAATATCTATGCTCCCAAACAGGGAGCCCTAAAATATGTATGGCAATTACTAACAGAATGAAAGGGAGGATAGACCAAAACACTATCATAGTAGGGGACCTAAATACCCCACTGTCGGATATGCACAGATCATCCAAACAGAAAATCAATAAGGAAATAACATTCTTAAATGACACATTAGACCAACTGGACATAATTGACATTTACAGAGCCATCTATCCCAAAACAGCTGCTTATACATTCTTCTTTAGTGCACATGGATCTTTCTCAAGAATCGACCACATACAGGACACAGAGATAGACTCAACAAATATAGGAGGGTTGAAATCATACTAAACATATTCTCTGATTGTAATGCTCTGAAACTAGAATCAACTGCAGAAAGAAATCAGGAGGAATCACAAATACATGGAGATTAAACAACATGCTACTGAAGAATGACTGGGTCTGAAAAGAATTAAAAACACAGATCAAGGGATACATAGAAACAAATGATAATGATAGTACAGCATATCAAAACTTTGGGATACAGCAAAGGTGGTAATAAGAGAAAATTTCTGTCATTAAAGGCCTACCTCCAAAAATAAGAAATAGCCCAAATAAACAACAAAACGCTTCATCTTAAAAAACAAGAAAAAGGAGAACAAATGAAGCCTAAAATCAGCAGAAGGAAAGATATCACCAAAATTACAGCAGAAATGAATGAAATTGAGTACAAACAAAAAACAATAGGAAAAGTAGTTGCAACAAAGAGTTGGTTCTTTGAGAAAGATAGTAAAATCAACAAACACCTGGCTAGACGCACTAAAGAAAACAAAAAACACAAATGAACAAAATCAGGGATGGAAAAGTGAAATTATGACTGTTATCACAGATATAAAAATGATCATACAAGAATAGTATGAAAAAGTATGCAATACCAAATCTAATACCCTAGAAGAAATGGACCAGTACTCAGAAAAAATATAACCTTCCTAGACTGAATCAAGAAGAACTGAAAAATTTAAATAGACTGATAAGCAGTATGGAAATCAGAACAATCATCAAAAACCTACCAAAAAGTAAAAGTCGAGAACCAGATGGTTTCCCCAGTGAATTCTACCAAACATTCAAAGAAGTTTTTATACCTATGCTCCTCAAACTCTTCCAAGAAATGAGAGAGAAGGCAACACTTCCCAAAGCATTTTTTGAAGCTAATATTACTCTTATACCAAAATCTTGTTAGGATAACAGACACACACACACACACACACACACACAAACACACAGAAACAGAAAAAAACTACTGCCCAATATTTCTCATGAATACAGAAGCAAAAATTCTAAACAAGATTCTAGATAACTGACTATAGCAACCTATTAAAAAGATTATGCACCACGAATCAGTGGGCTTCATTACAGAGGAATAGAGATGGTGCTTTATACACAAATCCACTAATCTGATACATCACATAAACAAATTAACAAATAAGAATCATATGATTATATCAATAAATGCAGAAAAAGCCTTCGACATGATATAGCACCCATTTATGATCAAAACACTTAACAAAATTGGTATAGAAGGAAAGTACCTTAACATAATAAAGGCCATCCACGACAAACCCTCAGCCAACATTATACTTAATGCTGAAAAAGTAAACATTCCCTCTAAGATCAGGAACAAGGCAAGGCTGTCCACTATTACCACGCTTATTCAATATAACATTGGAGATCCTAGTGAGTGCAATTGGGCAAGAAAAAGATATAAAAAGTATCCAAACAGCAAATGAAGAAGTCAAACTGTCACTATTTGTGGATGACATGATTCTCTATATAGAAAACCCTAAAGACTCCATAAGAACATTAGTAGAAACAATAACCAATAGAGTTAAGTCTCCTGATACAAAATCAATATGCAAAAATCTATATAGCTTTTCTAATCTGTAATAATGAAGTGTCAGAGAAAGAAGTGGAAAAATAATTCCTTTTGCAATTGAAACAAAAAGAATAAATTACCCAGAAATAAATTTAATAAAACTTGTAAAGGATCTATGTAATGAAAGCTATGAGACTCTATTAAAAGAAATTGAATAAGAAATCAAAGAAATGGAAAGATACTTCGTGTTCTTGGATTGGAAAAATCAACATAGTTAAATGAACTTATTACCTAACACATTATACGGATTTGATGCAATCCCAATCAATTGGCATTTTTTAAAGAAATAGAACAAATAAATCATAAGATTTGTATGGAATTACAAAATATTTCAGATTGCCAAAGTCTTCTTGAGAAAAAAAAGAGTGAGGCTGGAGGCATCATTCTGCCTGACTCAAATTATACTACGAAGTGACAGTAATCAAAACAGCATGGAATTGGCAGAAAAATAGACACAAGAAGTAGAACAGAATCAAGAGTCCAGAAATACACCCTTATTTATATGGACAAATAAATAATTTTCAACAAAAAAGCCAAAAACTTACAGTGGCGAAAGGAGAGCCTCTTCAATATATAGTTCTGGGAAAACTGAAAAGCCACCTGCAAAAGAATGAAACTAGACTTGTATCCATCACCACACATCAAAATTAAGCCTAAATGAATTAAGGACCTGAATATAGGACCTGAAACAATAAAGTGCATAGAAGAAAACATAGGAACTAAACTCAAGAACCTTAAACTGAAAGAGGATCTTATGAATTTGACCTCAAAAGCAAGGGAAGTAAAAGCTAAAATAAATAATTGGGACTACATCAATTAAAAAAGCTTCTGCTCAGAAAAAGAAATCATCAGCAAAGTAAAGGGAGAAACTTCTGAATAAGAAAATATATTTGCAAACAAAACCTCCGATAAGGGCCTAATATCTAAAATATACAAAGGACACATATGACTCAATAACAGCAAAAATACAAATGATCCAATCAAAAAATGGGGAGAGGACATGTACAGACATTTCTTCCTAGAGGATATACAAATAGCTAATTAATATATGAAAAGCTGCTCAACATCGCTACTTTTTAGGGAAATACAAATCAAAACCACGATAAGATGTCATCTCATACCTGTTAGAATAGTTATAATGAACAGGACAAGTAATAACTAATGTTGGAGAGGATGCAGAGAAAAAAGAACCCTCATACATTGCTGGTGGGACTGCGAATTAGTACAGCCACTATGGAAAACAATATGGAGGTTCCTCAAAAAACTGGGAATTGACCTACCATATGATCCAGCAGTTCGTCTACTGGGTATTTACCCCAAAGACTTGAAAACCCGTATCCCAAAAGTTATTTGCACACTGATGATTATAGCAGCATTATTCACAGTGGCCAGGACATGGAAGCAACTGAAGTGTCCTACGATAGATAATTGGGTAAAGAATCTGTGCTAGAAATATACAATGGAATATTACTCAGTCATAAGAAGAGATGAAACATTGCTGTTTGCAAAATCCTTGATGCGCCTCGAGATAATCATGTTAAGCGAAATAAGCCAGACAGAAAACGTTGAAAATCACATGATAGCACTTATATGTGAGATGTAAACCTCAAACCAACAAATGAACAAGAGAAAGAAACAGAGACTCACGGACATGGAATAAAGACTCTCATTTACCAGAGGGCTATAGACTAGTGGTTACTAGTGCAGTGGGGGTAGAGGAGAGAGGTAGATGGGGTAAAGAGTGCAAATATAGGGGGATAAGGGGATACTGAAGTGGGTAAAGGAGATCAAAATACAGTAGGTGAAGGAAATTGGGCTCTGAGTGGTAAACACACAATAGAATACATATATGTCAAAATATAACGTACACCTGAAAATTATATAATTGTATTTAACAATGTTATCCCAAAAGACTTAATTTAAAAAATATTTAGTTATACCAACAAAAATAAAATAAAAGTCAACACATTTAAAAAATATTTTAGAATGCATAAATTGCTGATTACGGGAGCTATTTGAAAATTAAGAATATAAACTGATATGAGTAGACACTGATACATAATTTAAGAAGGTGCACAACAGATTAATTACTCTGTTATAAAATTGTTTTAAAAAATGTGATTGCCCTAATCCTCTGTTTCCTTATTTCTGATGATGTGAGATGAGAAATCTAATTCAGGTGACTGTGGTTAGAGATAAATAAATATTTGGAAAAATTTCTTGATTCTATAAACTCTTTCACATAGGAGTGTATGTACATAAACATATATGTGAATTTTTACCTGACTTTAAAGTAAATATACATATATGCACAACAGAGATTCTTTAATAATGTATCTTTAAATGTTGAAAGAAATGCGAGGAGATGTGGAGAATCAAATTACAAGAATAAATGATTAAGTAACATGAAATCAAAAATGTAAAAATTTAGACATCAAGGTTTAAAGTAGATTGGTGATCCTTAATTTTAGAGCTTCAGCTCTGCAGCTCACATTCAAATGCCAGAGCCCCGGTGCTGTACACCATGGTAACACCCATGCTGATCCCCTGCATCTACAGTCCGAGGAACAAAGATATAAAAAGGCCCTGAAGATTCTTTTGGATGGCAGCTATAAAAGGAACAATTGTCCTGAAGCTGAAAAGGTGCCCATGGTTGCAGGGTTAAAACATTAGAGCCGAAAATTGAAATTTTGGATCAGATTGTGGAAAAAACACTTGCTCCTTCTGCTTATTGTCTGGAATTTCCATTTCTTTTATTTAAACTTCTTTGTGCAATCTGATAACTCATCAGACTAAACTTTCTGCTCTGTCTGATATATGGACAGTTTTCCATTTTTCTATTTTCCTGCTCTCCCCATGTTTTCCCCAAACTTGGTTGAGAACTATTTGGGAATTTCCATTTTTTCATATGACAAATTGAATTTCTTAAAAATAATGCTCTCTGAAATGAAATCCATCTTTGTGAGTGGTTCTTCTACAGTTTGCCTGAAAGAATGGTCATGAGTTATATTACTCACATGGAAAAAGCTACATTTGACAACTAAGTATTAATAGTATTAATGTTATTAATATTATCAATAGTATTAATTAACTTAATAGTATTAATTCTCATAATTTTATTGCAGAGACAAATCTGAAAACAAAGTTTTCACTTTGGGTCTGTCATTCTATTCTACATCACTGCCTTAACTGCTCTTTCCGATGTGAACTCTAACATGCTACTGAGTTTTATTACTGATTTCCCGATGTTATTCTTTATTCAGGCTCATGTCCCCAGTGGAGTCTACTTTGTAAGATAAATTTCAATAAATTAATTTACCTAAAACAGTATTAGTGTCAGAGATGACTTTCAATATGAGGAAGCAAAATTTTTAACCACATATTTTATTATCATGAAAATTTTTTTTTTATGTCATACATCTACTCATTGAAGTTTAGAGGACCGATATTCATGTTTGAGGTTATTTTTTAAGTTATAGTTGATATAAAATATTGTATTTGTTTCAGGCATACAACATAATGATTAGACATTTATATGACCCTTCAATTCTACTTCTGGGTATTTATCAGAAGAAACCAAAATACTAATTTAAAAAGATATACGAATCTCTATGTTTAGTGCAGCGCTATTTACAATATATGGAAGCAACCTAGGTGGTCATCAATATATGAACGGATAAAGAAGAGGTGGTACATATATTCAATGGAATATTACTCAGCCATAAAAAGGATTAAAGGTTTCTGTTTACAGAAACATGGATGAACTAAGAGGATATTATGCTAAGTGAAATATATTAGACAGAGAAAGTGTAGGTTCTTTTTCCCCCCTCTGGAGTGAAGGATTGCTTAGCATTTTTATGGTTTCTTTATTGAATTATCTTTCGGTTTGTGTTTGAAAAATTATGGTGAAACATACAGATTTAACTTTCCACTACTCTATATGAAATATCTCTGCTTCTCTAAATTTTGTCATATCCACAATATGGGCAGTGAATTCCATCGCTATCATCCATACCATGTCATGATCAAAGTGTAACTCAGTAGAGAGCTTGAATTCCTTCTATTCATTCGATTCAGGTCACAACATTTGTGAAAAGAGACACATCTTTCTAGCTTCTACTGGTTACCTACCAGTGAATGTCAATGAGTCACTTTTTAATACAATTAACTGAAGTAAACTACAATAACAGATTATCATTGCTATCTTCAAATATTTGCACAAATACCTAAAATGAGAAGCAGATTATTTTAATTGATCTCAGGGTTTTTTTTTTGCCTTTATTAGTGTATCAGCTATTTCTGCATAACAAGCCATTCTCAAAGCACTTGTTTTACTGTAACGCTTTTATAATCAAGTCACATTGGACAGTGGGGAGTTGTTCTGATCTCTCCTGGGGTCCTTGTGAGTCTATTCTGATGTGAGTTGGCACATTGTATTTCTAAGCTCACCCATGAATTTAAGCAGGTGTTCTGAAAATTAAACGAAAAGTTATATATAGTTTTCGAAGTCCATAGAAAACATTCAGCTGTGACATCAGAAGCATGGAGTATGAGAAGACCTCTGGTCCTCTTCCTTTCAAGTTACAAGTTGGACAGCTATGATTCAACAAAAGATTCCCTGTTTAACACACAAACACATCTGAGGTCTCTGTGCATTGCGACACCTGAAAGTGGTGTTTAGGAGTGAACAGGGGCAATAGGCTGAGGAGTTCCGAGATGGGAGCCAGGAGCAGTAAGGCACTCACCCTGGCCCTAGCACACATGAGAGTACTGAAGGGTCAGGGTGCAACCCTCAATGTGCAGGTCAGAGATGCAGAGGCAGCAATTAGGCCTGGGTGACCGGTACACATTGAGGCTGAGCCCAAGGTCAGAGGCAAAGAAGCAATGCAAGGAGTGGTAGAATTCCACGAGCTGCCATCACCAGACATGGAAAGCCATAAACACAGGAATATGCCCCCTACTTGG
This sequence comes from Rousettus leschenaultii, assembly GCA_015472975.1. NCBI lineage: Eukaryota > Metazoa > Chordata > Mammalia > Chiroptera > Pteropodidae > Rousettus > Rousettus leschenaultii. The sequence continues at coordinate 327,307 of BNJM01000244.1, read as the reverse complement.
CATTAAAACCCTCACTTAGCAAATCACCAAGGAGCAGAAGCAACGTTCTAGATGAAATGATGTATATTCATTGTGGTTGAACCCATTAGAAAGAAGGAAGCCTCAGACACTCAAGTCCTGTTCCTCTTGTCCGCTCCTCCTCTACCCATTGTAGCAGAGCATGGTAGAGGCATCTGAAACACCTCAGACTGAGAAGTGTGGCTGCAGGAAAGTGCGTATGGAACACACAGACCAAAAGACCGATAGCCCGTCACAGCCCACCGTGGAGGTGGAGTCCTGAGACTGAGGTGACCAGTGTATAAAGAAGATACTCACTTGCTCTGGGAATACCGAGCATTTTCCATGACTGATGCAATATAGCCCTACAGAGTTTCCGGTAGCCACAGTAATAGTTAAGGGGGAACAAACTTATATACATGTACCACATCTTTTTTATGGGATATTACACAGCCATAGGCAAAGATGAAATATTGCCATTTGTGACAACATGAATGGATCTTGAGATTAACATGCTAAGCAAAATATGTCAGACAGAAAAAGTGGAGAAACATATGACTTCACTGTTATGTGGAATATAAAACTGAAAGCAACAAACCAACAAGACAAGCAAGGACTCATAAACACAGACAGCAGTTTAGTGGTTAACAGAGTGAAGTGCAGGGAGGTAGATAAGGGTAAAGAGCATCAATATATGGTGAGAGAAGGAAGTTTAACTCTGAGTGGTGAACACACAATGTAATATACATATAATGTGTTATAGAACTATACACTTGAAACCTATAAATTTAATTTAAAACCCCAGTAAATTTAATTTAGAAAAAAAGAGAAAGAAAACTTGTGTCACAGCACTACCTACTAGAAAACAAAAGAAAGACTTCTACTAATCAACTTGCTAACAGTTGAGTTAAATATTTTAAAAAGAATAGACGAAAACTCAGAAAAACAGTTTAATGAACTTGAAAATGAAATCAATGAACAAAAGGAGTACTTTACCAAAGAGATCGAACTATTAAAAAAAACATATTCTGCAACCAAAGGACTCAATAAATGAAATGAAGAATGACCTGCCAAGCTTAGGAAATAGAGCAGACCATGTGGAGAAAAGAAGGCTTCTCCAAGGCACAGTATATTAAATCTGTCAAAAGCTGACTACAAAAGGGAAGTTCCAGTCAAGATGGCAAAATGCTGTGCTAACCTCCTCTCATGACCACATCAGAAGTATACCTGAATTACAGCATGATCACCACTGAGACTGCCCGGTGAACAGATTTTCCATATCTCAGAATACAAATAAAAAGCTACCATTTACTGGAGATGTGGAACAGACACTTCCCATACCCATGGTATGGTGGTTAAAAAATGGGTAGGATATCTCACCCTGCTTCCCTATGAGGAGTAAGAATTCCAACCCCACACCGAGTTCCCTGGACCAGATCTCCAGTGCTGGGAAGAGAAGTCCCCGTAACATCTGTCTGTAAACCCAGAGGAAATTGTGGCTGAGTGAGATGGAGGACTACCGGACCTGGTACTGTAGGTCTTAAAGGGACGGCGCACAGAATTACTCATAAACTCACTCAATCTGAACTCCAGCTTAGGGACAGCAGCTCAAAAAGTTCCAGAGACATATGGGGAGAAACTGAATTGTATGGCAAAAAAGGAACGGTTAGAGGGACAGCTCTGTCTGGAACCCATGTATTGGCTGACACCATTTTTACTTTGTTACATTGTTACTTGGCTGAGCCCTTCCCCCACCCAGATAGCAGGGGCAAGTGGGTACCAAAATTGAATGTTTCATTAACTTAGTTAACACTCTTTGCCATGTGCGAGTGATTCCCTGAGACCATAACACATCCAACACCCAACTAACCACAACTATTTACAGCGACAATCCTATATAAATAAGGCACGCACAGAAGAAAATGCACAACTGTATATATAGAAGTATGCTTTTCATATTCATAATGGTAAACACACACCAAAGATTCAGAACTGAAGTATATAACATAAAACATAAAGAACCAGAGGCAAAACCCAGAAAAGCCAAACAAAATAAAGAAAACAGAAACACAAGAATAAGGAAGCAATGGAAACATCAAGCTATCAGAAAGCAAAAGATAAAATGGCTATAAAAAGACCTTGTATTTCCGTAATCACCCTAAATGTAAATGGACTGAATTCACCAATAAAATGGCACAGAATTGCAGAATAGATCAAAAAACAAAACTCAACCATATGGTGCCTCCAGGAGTCACATCTCAGCTCCAAAGACAAATATAGCCTGAAAGTGAAAGGGTGGAAATGATATTTCAAAACAATGGCATTTAGAGAAAAGTAGGAATAGCAGTACTAATATCAGATGAACTAGAATTCAAAATAACAAAGGTAAAGAAAGATACTGAGGGGCACTTCATAATGAGAAAGGGAATCATGCATCAAGAAGATATAACACTTACTAATATCTATCCTCCCAATCGGAGGCCCCAGAAATATGTAAAGCAATTACTACCACAAAAAAGGGAGAAACAGACGAAAACACTATCATAGTAGAGGATCTAAATACCCCACTATTTGATATGGACAGATCATCCAAAGAGAAAATCAATATTGAAATAACATTCTTAAATGACACATTCGATCAACTAAGCATAATTGACATTTACAGAGCCTTCCATCCCCAAAAAGCTGCTATCCATTCTCTTTAGTGCACATGGAACATTCCCAAGAAAAGATCACATACTGGGATACAAATATAGCCTAAACAAATATAAGAGCGATGAAATCATACCAACCATATTCTCTAATCATAATGCTATGAAATTAGAGATCAACTTCAGAAAGAAATCCGGAAGAACCACAAACACATGGAGATTAAACAACATGCTACTGAAGAATGGCTAGGTCAGAGAAGAACTAAAAAGATAGATCAAGAGATACATAGATACAAATGATAATGACAGTACAACATGTCAAAACTTTTGGAACATGGCCAAAGTGTTCATAAGATGGAAATTGATATCATTACAAGCCTATCTCTAAAAACAAAACAAAACAAAACAAAACAAAAAAGAGGTCAAATAAACAACCTAATGCTTCATCTTAAAAAACTGGAAAAAGAAGAACAAATTAAGCCTAAAGTCAGCAGAATGAAAGAAATCATTAAAATGAGAGCAGAAATGAATGAAATTGAAAATAAAGAAACAAACAGAAAACTAATAGAAAAAGTAATTGCAACAAAGGCCTCATTCTCTGAGG
>BNJM01000244.1:170371-292523 GCA_015472975.1 Rousettus leschenaultii | reverse complement strand
CCTGAGTTTTAGAAGAAAAGAAGCAGTATAACTACAGAGAGAAATAATTAATCAACATGCAATGGTAGAAAGTAGGAGGAGGTGAAGACGTCAGGCTGCCCCATCGCGAGTGGCTGAGTGGGACTGGGGCTGTGGCAGCAGACGCTGGCAGCTGCAGATGCCTCTTAAAAGGTCGTTTCCACAAATGGACTTTTGCGGTGTATTGGCCACTTGAATTTGACCAAAATTAAAATGCCAAGGTTAAATTCAAAGAAAGAAACAGCAATAGAAAGCCAGTTAGTTACTCACAAGGGAGCACCCATAAGACTGGTAGCTGATTTCTCAAAAGAAGTGATGCAGGAGAGAAGGGCTTGGCACAAAATATTCAATGTGATGAAAGCCTAGGATCTCCAACCAAGAATACTTTATCTAGCAAAGCTGTCATTTAGAATTGAAGGACAGAGAAAGAGCTTCCCAGACAAAAATAAGCTGAAGGACTTCAACAATGAGCCAGTATTACAGGAAATGTTGGAGGGACTTCTCTAAGAAGGAAAAAAAAAATCCTATGTGTCAAAAATATGAATAAATAATTGGAATAACTACATTCTTATCAACAAGTACTTCAAATAGAAAAGAATGAAGTATTCCAGCCAAAAGATAGAGGGACTGAAAGGAGGAGAAAACAAGACCCTTTACATATGCTGCCATCAAGAGACTCACTTCAGATTCAAAGACAAACACAACTAAAAGAAGGGGATGGAAAAAGTTATTGCCTTGATTGACCTAGAGAGTATTGCACAGAATGAAATAAGTCAGATAAAGACAAATATTACATATTTTCATGTACGCATGGAATCTACAGAACAAAATAAACAACAACAAAAATAGAAATAAATTCATTGAGGGCTACTAGATGGGAGAAGGGTGGAGAGGGAAAGTGAACAAAGGCAAAGAGATTAAGTACATATGGATAGTTACAAAATAGGCATGGAGATAACATAAGTAAAATACTCAATGATGTTGTAATAAATATGTAAGGGGGAATAAGGATAGTAGAGTTAGTGGGGTAAACACTTTGTGAGTTATATAGATCTTTAATAAATATGCTATACAACTGAAATGAATATATTATTGTATGCCAACTATAATTGAAAAGAAAAAACTCATCAAATTGTACAAAGTAATATAAGCAAATAATTGTCTATTATGCTTCAATAACCACCCCTCTCCCCCCAAAGAATGAAAGGTTAAATTAACATGAAAAAAAGACTATAGAAATTTAGATATAAAAAGTTGAAGTGGAATGGTTGACCTTAATTTTAGTAATAAATTACATCTTCTATCTTAATGCAGAAAGGCCTCAAAGTCACAACAACTTTTATTTTTATGTAGTGAAGACTTCATTAGACCAGCTAAAGGAACAGAATCCCCAAAGTGATTTTAATGTTTTTCTTCTACTTAAGGTGGGATTTCAACCTTATTCCCTTAGCAAGAGAAGCTAAAAGAATAAATTAAGAGGTTAACATTTCATTTCCTTAAATAACTTCTGTAGGATAAATATATTAAAGTCCTATTGTTGCTAACACAGTAGGTAATAAAGAAGCAAATTTAGCTTTTACTATTTGGAAGGTCAGAACCTTAAGTGAGTCTCAGTGGTCAAAAATCAAAATGTCTGCAAGGCTGCTTCTTCCTAGAGTCTCCAGGAGAGAATCTCTGTTTTCTTCTAATCCAGTTTCTCATGGCTATAAGTATTCCTTGGATCATGGCCTTTTCGCCATCTTCAATGTCACCAATGTGACATCTTCCAAACTTTCTCTGATCCCAGCTATTCTTCCTTCATTTTCACATTCTAGGACCATAGTGATGATGTTAGTCCCACCTGCAAAATTACAGTCAATCTTTTTATCTTAAAGTCAGCCTATTAGCAAATCTATCCCAAGGGCTGCTTTATTCTTCCCTTACTATAAAAAATAACATATTCAAATTTTCCAGAAATTATGGTGTAGCCATTTTTAGAGCCTCATATTCTGCCTATTACAAAGTTGTTTTCAGAACTATATTGTTTGGTGTACTTTAAGGGCCCTTGTATAAAATAAATAAACACAGGTTTTATCACAGCTTCTTGAATGAGTAAATACAGTAATGCATTGCATAATGACATTTTGTTCTATGAGGGACAACGTATACAATGGTACTCCCACGAGATTATGAGGATGCTGATAAATTCTCATCACCTAGTGACACCCTTATCATGGTAACATTGTAATGAAATGCATTATGCAAATGTTTACCACTGTGTTACAGTTGCATACAGTATTCAATACAGTAACATGCTGAATAGGTTTGTAGTCTAGGAGCTATAGGGGAAGAGAATTTTTTTTTATCCCAGAATGTATCTCTTTGGTACTTTGACTATATTAGGCTGGTTAATTTTAAAAAGGAGCACACATGCTAAAAATCAAGTACAAGTTGCTCTTTGCAAGGGATCTTTGCCTTTGTAAGGAGAATCTCTATTTGTAGGGATGCCTCATTTGCTGTACTAGGAATAGTGTGTGTGTGTGTGTGTGAACTTATCTCTAAAAACTCATATTGATACAAAAGGCAATGACTTAAATCTGCGTAACAACCTTATGCTGTTTACTGTGCTTTTCCAGGTAACCTCCATAACTGGCTCCCCGCTCCCCAACACTTTCTTCTGTCTTCATCTAAAGATGGTAGTTAAGGTGGTAGCTAACACCACCTTAACTCAGGGAGTTCCTCAATTATCCTGGGTCTCTCCCATGTACATAAAAAGTATATATATTATAAAATTTACCCCCTCCTATTAAAGTGTCTTTATTATAAGGAAATTTCAGCCACGAACCCAGAAGGGTAGGGGAAATTCATTTTTCCTTCTCTACAGAGTAATAATACATACCGTATACACTGGGTGTGTCATAAGCTATACCATCTAGGTTTCTTTAGTGCATTTCATGATATCCGCATGATAACAACAGACATTTTCTTGTCATTAAGTGACACATGACTAAATAATTTTTTCATTTAAAATTTTATGCAAACAAAATTTTTGGTGAAGAAGACCTAACTACTTTCCCCTTATTTCATGACAAGACCACAGAGAGCTTCCCGCTTACAGATTTGCTCTCAGACAAGGATCTGCAGCATCAGCATCTTCCTGGAGTTTATGAGACATGTGAAGTCCCTGAGTCCAACAGTCCTTGCTGATTCAGTATCTGTACTTGTACTAGAATCCTGGGTGATATATGCACACTGAAGTTGGATGAGTGCTGGTCCAGACTAGGTTTTTTCACCTTCTCGATATGGTGTAATTCTTTGTGTTGGGTATCGTGGATATTTAGCAGCCTTCCTAGACATTGCCAAATAGCTCAGGGTCAACATTTTCTCTGGCTGAAAACCACTGGCCCTGAGTTTGAAAACTGAAGCGTCCTGACAGATTCCAATCAATATCTTTCCTTACTCTCATTATAACTTCAGGAATATCACCGAACTCTTCGATATGGTGTAGAGATCAGAATAGTATCACCTCATAGAATAGATTTGTATAAAATTAAAATTTGGCAAAGCCTATATGGTACAAATCTCAAATTATATGCTACAAATATATGAAAATATATTTATTAATATATATTCTTAAAATTAACAAAGCTATTATAATGTGGGATGAAATGGCAGATATTAATTTTTGTTACGAGTCTGAAATTTCCGATTCATTAGGCATGTGGCGGAGGAATAAACTTTCCTCTACCTTCAGTGTGCTTCAGACTGGTCTAATAATCAAGTAGATATAAGACAGATTAGAAAGAAAATAACCGAATTTAACATGTAACATATGTGTGGGAACCTCACATGTATGAAAGAGTCTGAGATTGCATGTGCAGGAGAAGTTTGGAGGTAGAAAAGGAGTATGGATATACAAGATAATTTGATCTAGGGATGAGATAATGCATTTAGGGGCCTACAAAGGGTCATTACAAAATGATAAAATCAGATTTTTAGTAAATAGAAGTTTCTTCTGCCATACACATAAGTCTTAAAGAAATTACCTCTGATTATCTCTTACTATGGGCAAGGCACCTAAATCAAGTTCTTCTAGGTAGTTAAAGGCAGAGGCAGACGTCTCTCTTGAACCTGAAGCCAAAATTGCTCTTAGCTCAAAACAATACCCAAACCACTGCGACACATCTTGGGGTAAATAGTTTTAAAATCTCCCAGGTTAATGTCTCGTGAAGCCAAGGAATATAGCGACCAAAGCTTTACCTCTATGTTACACAGTTCTCTTCATTTTTGAAGAAGGAAATAGGAATTTCTTGAAGGTATCATGATTTGTGTCCCACCACAGTCAATACTTTGAATGTCAAGGGACGTGTCAAATCATAGTCCTCAGTCTACACTTTGGAGGAAACTTTAACTCAGGGTTTGCATAGGTGCTGGGAGGTGAGACCTCTAGAAGGCAGGAGAGTTAGTGAGAAGGAGCAATGAAAACAGGATTCACTTGACTTCTAACCTGGTCACTTGGGAATAAAGGATCATCAGGAAAATTTTCCATTACATCCAGACCCATGTCCCACAGGGAAATCGGGGCTCAGAGGTAGGATTAAAATGGAAACAGTGCCTAATGAGCAGATAAACGGAGTTGAAAATATCTCTTCTCCTGTAGTCCCTCCGTATGTGCATCTTGGGTTTGACAGGATATGGTTTTTGCTTTTGACTCCTAAACTGGATCAAAAATGATGCATTACTTTCTCTTGCTCTCTTGTCTGAGGATAGAGCTTCAGATTCCATCTTCAACCATCCAGGGAGGAATTCAGACTTCCACACAAAGTTCTCCCTCTCAGACACCCCACTCAGGTGAGTCAGCCCAGGAGCTACTTTGGAGAGGGTCAGAGAGCACAGAACCTGAGAACTATTTCCTGAGGTCCCTTGAGAGCCTCACCAGCCTTGCCCAGAGCTCACAGATGCCGTGTTGTTTACCAGGTATGCTGATTCGTACAAAAATAATTTTTTAAATATTTAATAAGAAAAGTGTTACAAAACAGAGTTTGTCCACCTGGCACTAGCAGAGCTAAACACTCAATGCCAAGAATTGCAGTCGAGAAAGATTACCTATTCAATTACAAATGTTGCCAGCCAGGAGAATGAGAAGCTAATGCTCAGAAGCCCAACTCCCTGATTCAGAGTTGGGGGGCGTGTATTTTTAAGGGAATAGTGGGAAAAGGTATGTGGAAGCATTGGTAGGGCAAGTTTCAGTTGGAGGTCCTTGGAGTTGGATCTTTAGGATAAAAAGCATCAGCACAAGGCCTTTCTGGACAACAGATCCAGTGGTTCAGAAAGGGTTTGAGTGTTCAAGTTCTGGTTATGTCCTTATTCTTTGGCTCCACGAAGGGGCGTAAAGTGTGGGGGACTTTGATTGCACATGCAACTGGAGGTCAAGTTTCCCTCTGCGCATGCTTGGCTAGGCAGCATGACTTGCTATTTTGATCTGTTATCTCAGAAGAGCAACTTTGTATCTCGTGAAACAGGCTAGGACTATGTTGAGCTGGCTTTGCAGTTACAGAAGTGTTCATTGGAATGAGTCACACCAGGATCATTGGTAACAGTTCCATGTTGGGTTTGGAAGTTCGGTTGGGTGAAAATGAAGACGGAATAGGAGGCATAAAGCAGTTCCCGTAAAATCGGAATGTACACAAGAAGTTTTGCAATTTAGGGGAGTAGGAACTCAGAGTATCAACTGCGGGGGTGTAAGTGGTGTAGTGAGGGCATTTTTAGAAATGTTTTAACAGGGACTTTATTTTGAGTATGTTTTGTATTCTCTAAGCATATCCAGATACAGGCAGTAGATACAACCTTGCAGCAGCTCTTCCTGAGGGAAACATTTCACAGTACCATATCTCGCACTGTGTAGTCACATAAAAATATTACTTAATAAGTCTAAAGAGGAATACTAAAGAGTTTGACATTGCAATTTCTTTCATCCTATTGCAACTTCATATATTTTGGGTTTATAAGCCTTTGAGTTCACTAGAAATTATGCAATTTCTTTACAGTTTATATAATGATGACTGAGTTGTTATGATGGTTTTGGATTCCATACTTTCAAAAAAATTGAAATTCTTTTTGCTAAAGCTTTTTTTTGGTTTAACAGTGAATTGTTTTATACATGTATAGATGGATTTATATATTTTGTGTGGTCAATTCTATCCTTAAGTGTAATAAACTCCTTTTATAGGTATTGTGTTTCCCAGAGTGGAACACAGGACATACTTAAACAGCTAGAAGAGTCTACGAATTTTTACTATGATCATTTTGAACTAGACGGAGGGGTTAGAGGTTATGTAGAAGAAAAAAATGAAGCGGCATATATTGGTGGCCCCTTTCTGTTTCTTGTGTGGGGCCCTGGCAAAAGGAACCCTTCAAGATAACAGCTCCGTCACACTTGTGGAATCCACCATCATCCACTGTTATCCCAGTGCCACCAATGTGTGTGTCTCAGATGACATCTGCATTCATTCCAGAGGCTGTTATAAATTCATTATTCAGTTATTTTGTATAAGGATTTATAAATGACATTATATGATATACTTCCAAAAATACCTATTTTGATTCTTTTATATAAGGACTCTTGAATGACAGCATTTATTACTGATTTAAAAAATTAGCGTGAGAAGAATAAGAGTCTCCAAAATATAACCAAATCATAATATCCAGATATTTGTAATATGTTATTTTTCATTACAAAGAAGGATTAAGAGAGCAGATGAAATATGTTGCCTAATAAGCTGCCTTTATGATATCATTGGCCTTGATTTTGCAGGTGGGAAAATGTCATCCCAGTCATCCTAGAATGTGGAAGAGAAAGAAAGAAAAGTTGGAGTCTTTGGGAGTTTGGAAGATGCTACAGTGCTAACTTTGAAGTTGGAGAAAGGGCCATGAGCCAAGGAATGCCTGTGACCATGGGAAGCAGAAATGGAGAGAAAACAAATTCTCTCCTGGAGCCTCCAGAAGAAATATGCCTGAAAGACAACTTGATTTTAGTCTATTGTCTTTCAGACTTCAGACCACTTGAACATTAGGTGAATTGATTTGTCTCTTTTAAACCCATCAGTGTGATGTTTTGTTTCAGTAGCAATAGCTGTGTTATATACAGACATTTATCCTATAACTGATTTTGGAGAAAAGTGACTTTAAGGGTCTCAACTCATTCATTTTACTTCCTTTGGGTGAGGACATTTTGTGTTGAAACCCTTACTTAATAGAAGAAGAAACCAAAGTCGAATTGGGGATTTTTCCCGATTCTCTGATACAGAGAATTTCCCATTGCATAAATGTAAATGTGGTTCTGAATTTGAGGCTGTTGGACATTAAGGCAGGACCTTAATTCATTATATAAATCATGGTCATGGACAACAGACTAGTGATTCCTGGAGGGTAGGGGGGAGGAGGAAGATGGGGTAAGATTGGTCCAATATGTGATGATAGCAAGAAATCTAACTATGGGTGATGAACACACATGCTTTACTGTTGCATTGTAGACCTGAACCTTACTGGATTTCATTTACCATATCACCAAAAAAAAATTGTAAAAATGAAAAAGATTGGTAGTTATTCACATAGGACTGATAACATCATCGTTGGCATAGAATGTATAAAAGGAAGGAAGAAAAGTTGGGACAGAGGGACATTGGAAGATGCAAGACTGTTGGTCTCGAAGGTGGAGAAAGGGCCATGAGCCAAGAAATGATTGTGGCCATGAGAAACTGGAATAGGAGAGGAAAGAAATTCTCTCTTGGAACCTCCAGAAAGACTGAGTCCTGCAGAATTCTTGATTTCAGGCCATCGTCTCCTCAGACTTCTGACATCTAGAATTTTGCACCAATAATTTTTTTCTTTTATACTCATTAGTGTGATGTTTTGTTGTAACAGTAAATAGCAATGATATACAGACATTTATTTAATAACTGTTTTTGGAGGAAAGTGACTTTAAGTCATTTCAGTTCATTCATTTTGCTTCCTGTGGGTGAGGTCATTTTGTCTGGAAGCCCACACTAATTAGAAGAAAAAAATCTAAAGTTCAATTGGAGATTTTGTCCCATTACCTGGTACAGAGAATTTCCCATTGCATAAATGTAAATGTGGTTCTGAATTTGAAGCCTTTGGACATTAAGATAGGGCAATATTTCATTATTAAAATTAAGGATAAGCATTCTGCAATTAAATTTTTGCTGTATGTTTTTGTATTTAAAACATTTTTATTTTCCTTTCTATACTCTCCAATATTCTCTCTTACTTTATTTCAACATAAAAAATGGGGTTACTGAATCTGTTTATGTGCATATATGTGAGTGAGTGTGTTTATTTATTAAACAATCATATATAAATACACGTATACATAAGCAGACTACTAGCCAATGAGAGAATCCTTGGCCTCAACCACTTTTTCCACAGATTTCATGTGTTCTGCACCACAATTATCAGAAATATTATTATCCAGTTTTACCATCAGAAATAAGAAAACAGGCTCAGGGAGATTCCATTTTTTACAGATATGTAATAATGCAATTAAAGCTTTCATAGAGTTCCTTGAATGATGTGCAAACAGACCCATTCAAAATTGTTGTTCCAGCAACTTGTACATTTTAAATAAGTGCTATATATTGCATGTAATTACACTCCAGTCAAATAACAAACAAGAAAAAAATCTAATGATTCCTCGTTCTAGATAACATATAGAGCACAGGTAGCTTGAGTTATACTTTAATGGAAAAGGGAAAAATAGCATTTGGTAGAAAGCTAAGTGTTTTATATGGCTATAAAACGGTGCCATTAATTTAATGAAAATTACTTTTGGTAAACACATTTTTTTGTAAACTAGAAAATTATACTGCATATATAAATAAATAGTCATAAATTGGTTCAAGACAGGGGAGTTTTACAGCCTCACACAACATCATGGATGAGCTGGAGATACACAATGTACAGACTCCCAGATGATACTGACCCATGTGTATCTGAGCAAAGATCAGAAAAACTCCCAACATATAATCCCATTTGATATAAATGATATCATTTAGGTCTGCTTCTTATGCAGTATTATCTATCGATACAATAAAGGAATGAATGAGGACAATTATAGTTACTGGATATTTTAAAATTATAAGCATATGTTCTGATATTTGGGCATAGCATTTACAATCGTTCTGTTATTTAAGTTTATTTTGGATAACTGGTTTAACAATTGACTCTATTATGGGTCACTTTACGTAACCAGGAGAGGTTGGAAAGATGTGCATTTTAGCAGAAAATGTGAGGAAATTAAGATGGAGCAGGATTTCAAGTTCTCCTGGGAATCAAGTTCTGATCATGAAGATTGAAGAATTTCCTGCATATGAGGAGCTATGAAATGGATGATAGTGCCACTGTTCCTTCAATACCAAGGTAGTCATTGTTACAGAACAAGAAAAGTGAGATATTTTGTTTAGACTGTAGAGGAGTCATATTTGTGAGCACATTGAAATTTGAAGGACAAAGAGGACGGTAATTTAGTAATAAAATGTAAATTTACACCAACCATTCTTCACCTCAATGAAAACAAACCCTCACACGTGGAATCCATGTTTTATACTTCAGGAATTGACTACAGCATGCAAAAGAAATCTTTGCATAGCAATCATGAGTAATGCTTCCTTGTGTATAAGTTCAATTCTTTCTAAAGAGCATATCAGGGGAATCTATTTATCAAATTTGTGACTCTACTTGGAGATATATATTTGATGATTAATTTTTTTCCTAGGTACCATGAAAGACTTTGTAGGCACCAAACTCAATAAGAGAATAAAATCAGAATTCCAGTTAAAACCAGCAGAATGTTAAAGTCCACATTATCATTAAGAGCAGTTAAGGGAGTGAAAAAGAATAGAAGAGACCCAAAGTGAAAACTACTTTACTTTTTCTGTGCAAAACATCACATAAATGAACTTAGTCAACAAGCGTAGTTTGCTATATGTGAGTTATATAACTCATGAAGACTCTTTGGTAAGACAAATGAGAATTCTAAAGATGATATGACCACTTGAGAAGAAATTATTTAAATTTTTGAGGTCTCTCATTTCACTGTATTTACTATAAAATTCACTAATGATAGAATGGAGAATGGACAAAGAGGTGAAAGCATTCATCATGGGGTAACGTGACAGATAGCGGGACCCTAGTTGGGCTTTAAGGAACTGATTCTATTCTAGCTGGGGGTAAACCCACATAATTAAGTATCACAGTTATAAAATTATCACTCTGAATTGAGGAATCAGAGGTGTTTTATTGTAGATGTAATTTAATCTACAGATGTTAACTTAAAATTTAGAGAAGAAAAACACTCACTGCATTAATATTACGGTGGGGGTTTCTCATACATTTCCTAAATCCACCTACTATTTTATATTTCTTTTGATACAATTTACAGCTGTGGCAAGAAGGCACCACAGGCCTGGCTCAGACATGATTATCAGCTTCAGAAAGACCATCGGTCCCGCAGTTGGCAATCACTGCTAGATCTGTGGTTTGCAGAGGTCTCAGAGCTCTCGGTTTGCCGAGCAGTGTGCTCTTCCATGTAAGCTCTTCCCACATATAGAACATGAATCATGCAGGTCTCAGCATGGCATAATACAACTGCTCTGAAAGATGTGGCTGCAGGGTAACTGCCAACTTCCTCTTCAACTGTGTAATCTTCTTAACATAATGAACACTCTAAACACATATCGACTTGCTCCTGAGTTTCTATCACTATTGGAAGAGATGTGATATTCCCCTTGTCAGCTTGTGGAGGCCCTGTGTTTTCCAGTTGTCTTAAAAGCTGGGTTATGCTGGCATCAAGCCCTGAGAGAACTCCCAGGCATTGTTCCCAAGGTTGGAGTGCAGCATTCCCCTCCAGGAAAAAGGGTGTGGGTGGGGATCCAGGAACTGCAGAATTTGCAAAGACTCCAGCAAAGAACTATTGTATTATTCTTTCCATAGCTGGAAATCTACCAGAATGAGTACTTCTATGCGATCTATATCGCCCAATCAATGGCAACCTTGAAGGCCGACTTGGTACCCAGAAACAGTGTGAGTTTGGTGACCTCTCTCATTGGCTCTATTATCTTGGTCCAGTGGATTGCTACTTAGAAATTGCCTAAAATCTTGTATAATCATTGTGAGGTTTAAATTGTGCCTAGCCTCTCCAAATTGTGTTATTGTTTTCCCTGGCTACCACCACCACCAAAAAAGCTGGAAACATCTATCGCTACTTCAATAAAGCCTGATTCACATCTGGGATGACGCATATTCTTGGAATTTGGGGCTGTCCCTGCCCTTCGAAAAGTGGCAGAAAAACCAATGTGTGGCAATAGCGGTCCCAAAGCTCACCTCTGCTGTCTCTGTCACTGCTTCCTCAGTGTGGCCATCTGTCTGTTCAGAAGCCTGCGTACATCATGGGAGTTTCCCAACACAGAGAGGCAGCAGAGCAAAGAGGAGATAGAGCAGACAGTGACCCCAAGGCCATCTTCCAACACCAAAGAGGCTCAGGGCGGAAGGAATTTTTTTGAGATCATTATGTCTTCAAACAAATAAGATTGTCTAACTATTTTTGGTTACATTCTCAGAAAACCTTTGTGAGAGTGGAAAAATGGACAAAGAGAGAAAATATCTGTACATCAGAGCAGTATGCATGGTAAACAATTACTTACATTGTATAGAGACGGTGAAAAAATAAATGGAAATTCCAGCAAATAAATAAAGGAGGCATGTTCTATTTCCACAAGTTTCTAGTTCCAAGGCAATTAGCTCTCCAAACACAAAAAGTTCTTCAGCCCCAGAACAGTTGTTCCTTTTATAGCTGCCATCCTACAGAATCTTTTCAAAGCCCCCTTTATGTCTTTGTTCCTGAGACTGTAGATGAAGGGGTTCAGCATGGGTGTGACCACGGTGTACATCACTGAGGCTACTGCACCTGCATGCGAGCTGTGGGGAGGAGCAGAGCTGAGGTACACCCCTAGACCTGTACAATAAATTAAGAAGACAACAGAGGGGTGAGACACACAGGCAGAAAATGCTTTAAACTTCCCTTGAGCTGATGGGATTCCACATATGCAGGAAACTATCTTGAGTAAGAGTAAAGGATGCCAACAAAAGGAACACCAGCCAGCAGCACTGCTGATAAATATATCACCAGGTTATTAAGAAGGGTGTCAGAATAGGCAAGTTGGAGTATCTGACTGATTTCCCAGAAAAAGTGGGGGATTTTTAAGACTGTACAGAAAGAGAGCCACAACACCATTAAGCTTTGTAACAGGGAAATCAGGGCACTCATGATCCAGGACACCAGAAGCAGCAGTCCACAGAGCCGGGGATTCATAATAACTGTGTAGTACAGGGGTCGACAGATAGCCACAAAGTGGTCATAGGCCATCACGGTCTGAAGGAAGTCATCCAATTCTCCAAAGAGCGTAAAAAAGTACACCTGTGTGATGCAGCCTTTATAGGTTATGACTTGGCTAGGTGTTTGGATGTTCACCAGCATCTTTGTGATGATGGTGGAGACGAAACAAATGTCCACAAAGGAGAGGTTTCGGAGGAAGAAGTACATTGGTGTGTGGAGGTTTGAGTCTGAGCTGATGGCCAGGATGATGAGGAGGTTTCCAAACATGGTGATCAGGTACACAGAGAGGAAGAGCCCAAATAAGAGGGGCTGCCATTCTGGTTCCTCTGAAAATCCCAAGAGTAAAAATTCTACAATTTGTGTCCCATTTCCAGGTTCCATGTGGTGGAGGTTTTGACTGAAAATGAAAAAAAAAAACCATGATTAATTTTGACACATGAGTATTACTCACATGTGAAATGCTACAATTTATATTTTAACTTTAAATCGTATATGTGACATATGTATGATTTTGTAGAGATTTGAGCCCCTTTATGGAAAGTCATGTAGCATCTCTAAATACAAATTACTGAGTTCCTTTAGCAATTTGTGAAATAAATCATTTTTATATCACTTTAATGAGAAATTCTTTTACACGCTGAGCAATAAATTCTGAGTTGTAGCCATTTTCTAGACAAGCAGTACTGGGTGCTGAAAAACAGAAGTCCCTATAATCCAAAGATAGAGAAGGAATATATGGAAGTGAAAAATCATACACAATGTTAGATGGTGCATGTGCTTTGAAGAAAAGGAACGTAGGTATACAAGATCTTAGACGTGCATTTTATTTTTAATGGAATTGAGAAAGACTTGAAAACAAGGTACTGTTTGAACAGAGACTTTAAGGGAGACACAGGAAAGGCAACAGATTTGGGAGAAGTGTGTAGCCTGCAAGGGAAAGAGCCAGTGCAAAGGTCCTGAGTTTGGCAGTTGCTTCAAGTCATCACACACAAGGGAGCGATGTGGTAAGTGGAATAAAAAGAGGGAGTGGATAAGAATGCTGTGGAGGAATGTGGAGGAATGACATGGCCTGTCTGCTACAGATGAAACTGCAAGACCCAGAGATTACACAATTATGTATTGTTCCTTTATTTTCTTTGCAAGGGTTACTGTGAGAAGTGATACCTTCTTTATTTCCATCTCTTCATTGACATTCAGGATCTGCATTTTAAAGAACACATTTCAGAGTATGTGAGCTATGTACCCCTGCTCCAACAGTGGAGAAATGCTCAGTTACACAAAACACACACAATCACACCCACAGACATACACACCGTGTCCACCTGGGATCATGTTAATACTAGCTCGTTCTTACCCCTAGGCACAATAATGAGGAAAGAAATCATACAAGGCAAGATAATATCAGGTTATCCCCTACAGTTCTAAAACTCCATGAGTCCATTGATAACCCCCAAATCAACATGTAAAACTGAGGTTCCATTTTCATTTAACTATTTTCTGCCCTTATATTAAAATTAGTCAAATAGGAAGAGATTGAATAATGAAAGACAAAGAGATGAGAGAGAGCCAGAGAGACAGAGACAGAGACAAAGATAGAGACAGAGACAGAGTCAGAGACAGAGAAAGATATAGTAAAGTCTGGCTATACCTGAGACAGTGCGGTGAGGAGAAAGCATCTTTAGTTGGTAACATGCCAACTGCAGTTGTTTTGTCTAATGCCCGGAATTATCAATAAGGTTGCAAGCAACTATTCAAAACAGAAATCAAAAATTTCTTTATGCATCAATATATCTCACAGATCAAACACCTTGCTAAAATATTTGCAAATAATCAACCTACAATTTACAAGAGGAAATATACAATGTGCAGAAAAAAAGCAAAGGTTTTTAAATCTGAAATAAGACTTTAGTAAATAACTTCAAGTGCAAAGCCTTGGAAATTCAAAAACTCGGTTTTGATACTAAGATCTACCACCTCTTATTTCTTTAAATGAGAGACAGTTGAACATTCTAAATGCTAATATCCTCAACCAAATAGTGTAGAGAGTGGTATCAATTTAGAATGATGTCAGATTTGAACAACATAGGAAACATGCTTAGCAAAGTTAATTATTTATTTCCTGTTGGTAAATGATTACCGCTGTGATGAGATCAGACAGATCATTCTTTTCTGCATTAGTGTCTCCATTACTCTCCACCTCTAGGACCCCAATTGCATAGTCATATTTTATTGTCACCTATCCGATCTTCTAAGGGCTGGAAACCCTCTAAACAAAAATCTCATTGACCCATGAAGATCACTTTATATTGCAAACTGTTCATAAGACTCCCAAATTAAACTCCATCCCAGTGATTTCTCAATAAAGAGAGAAGTTAAATTTTGTAGCTTCAAACCAAAGGCTCATATCT
Source organism: Rousettus leschenaultii (assembly GCA_015472975.1). NCBI lineage: Eukaryota > Metazoa > Chordata > Mammalia > Chiroptera > Pteropodidae > Rousettus > Rousettus leschenaultii. Next base: position 277,709 of record BNJM01000244.1, on the reverse strand, counting down.
TGTGACCTTTTCACTCTTTGCACCCATTTAGAGCCCTGTCTGTGCTCACTCTAATCTCCGAAATGTTGAAACTGAATCCCAGCTTCTCCTGGCACCACAGCAACAGAGCTCAGAGCCTTTACGTTCATGCCTCTCTCTGCTTGGAGTCTCCCCACAAGACGTTTTTCGACTTTTCAAACCCTCTCCATCTTTAAAACACAAAGTCCTCTTTCAGATTGCCAACACCTTCTCATTCATGAGCTTCTTTTTTTTTGAACATTATCACAGGAAAAAGATACATTCTCAAGCTACTTACATATTAGGATGCCCATAGCATAATTTTATTTATTTCTCTGTCTTTGTCTATTCTCCCTGCTACACAGGGAGTGCGGTGAGGCATGTAGCATGTTAAACAAATTACACCCTCCCTCCAGACTTAGCTGAGTTGTTAACAGTAGCTGAATAAATAATCATTCCATGGAGAGATGAGAGAACATTCTCACAGAAATGTTAGCGATGAGAGAAGGAATAGAAGGCGCAACACTGATGTGGCTGTGGTGGACATGCCAGAGGAATGTTTTCAATATTCTGTATAGGGACGCAGTAGGGTGGCAGATTATGGTTTGCAAGAATTAACTAGAATAGAATCAAGAAGGCATAAGAGAAAATATGAGAGTGCACGATATATAGAGTACATACTTAATCATATCATGGTTCTCTTTGTCAATCCCATGTATGTGTGTGTGTGCATGGTGTGTGTGCATGCTTCACATATGCATTCCTGTGTTTGTGTGCAGGCATGCTGGATCACAACATAAAAAAATATCTTATTGTGGGAAAAAATAAAAACCTCCTGACTCCACTGCAATTAATATAAGAATAGTTTGAAAGACCACTTTTGCCAATAAGAGAAAAGCAACAAGAATGAAGAGCCCAAAGAGAGTCAGGTGCAGAGAGAAAAGGCAGCCGGCTTGGGTGCTGCATTTTCCTGAGACTCAAGGGACCACACACTGACCGGACCTTCACTGCCCCATTGGCCTGATCACGACATCCACCTCAGCCATGATCTATTTGTTATTCCTGCACTTTTTCCATGTTTATTTGACCAAACTTATTTTTATATGGCACAGTGGTAGATGAGCCTGGCTATTCTCTCACTTTTCTTTGTGGAATTCTTTCCTTTGTTATTTTTGGACTTGGAGTTTTGATCTATTTGTAACGAATATGATAGGTACACTAGTTCTGGTTCTTTTCCTTATCCAACATGAAAAGTCCTTCCCAGACATATTCTAGAAAATCCTGCTTCTGCTACAACTATTGGTGCCCTTTCTTTTTACACTTGTCCCTGAGGAAATGATATCATATTGCACTTATTTCACTGTACTAGGCCTTGTCCTTTTTAATATGAGATCCAATGAGTAAGGACCTCACTTATTTTGCCTATGTGTTTTTATTATGTGCATTAATCCAGAACTAATGTTGAGAAATTTGGAAATTTGACCAAGTTAAAATAGTAGATTTTAATAACTGTATTAAGTAAACTTGATTAATATGTAAGACTAACTATAAAAGAAAAGATTTGAAACACGATAATTTAATCACATTGATATGGATCTCTAATTCCAGAGAATTGGCGAAGACATGCACAGAAAAATATAAAAATATACTTTCAAAAAGCTGTGAGGAAGAAGTATCTGCTGTATTTTCTATCTATATAGAAATAAATAGATTCAGATAACCTTAGTGGGATAGATGATGATTTATGAATGAAAAAGAATGATGATCAAATGATGGGTGAAGACATATAATTTTTTACGTGAAAAAATACCGAAGAGGGACACAATATGACAGACTGTAAGATTTGAACAAAAAAAAAAATTATAATTTTCATGCTTACCCCAAATACATCTTGCTATATATGATGGAATTCAATGCCAAACAGCAAAATTGTGAGAAAAAACCCTCCAAATTAACATATTAAATTAATTAATTAGCCTACCTAGCAAACAAACATTGCCTTCTCTGGTCTCTGGGCGAGGCTGGATAGATTCTCAGAAGACCTCAGGTATAAGTTCTCAGGTTCCATCCTCTCTGACCCTTCCCTGAAATACCTGCTGGGCTATCAGACTCATCTGACTAGGATCTCTGGAAGGGAGGACTCCGTGTGGAAGTATGAATGCCTCCCTGGATGGTTGATGATGCAGACCAAAGCTCTGTCCCCAGAAAAAGCCACAGAACAAAGTAAAGCATTGATTCCATTCGAACTTAGGAATACAAAATAACAAATACGTGTTGTAAAGTCCAGGCTTGTACGCACAGAGAGGTGATCATTTCTGCTTTATTTATTTGCTCATTAGGCATGGTTTTTGATGTTACTCCCACCTCTGAGCCCCAATTTCCCTGTGGGACACTGATATGGATGGCCTGGAAATTTTTCCAGTGATTCTCTGTTCCCAAGAGTCGAAGTGAGAAATCAAGCGAATCCTGTCTTCAAACTCCTTCTCCATGATTCTCCTACTTGAAAAAGGTCTCACCTCCCCGATCTTATCCCAACCCTGCATTAAAGTTCTCTCAAAAGTGTAGACTGAGGATGATGTTGGTATCAGGTTCCAGGGTCTTCAAAGAATTGGAACATGGTGGAACACAACCCTTAATAGGTGCAGAAAATTGCTATACCCCTCTTTGTCAATAGGGAAACTCTGTGCCTTTCATGTAACCATTGGACACTACACACCTTGGCATAGTGACACTTTACCAAATTAATGAAGAATACTATACTTATATCAGAAGTTAAGAGCTATCTTTAGTCCCACATTATAGAAGATTTGATATTTATAAGAAACATATTTACATAATTTTATGCCATATTATCTGAGCTTTTATCTTCCTTCAGGTTTTGTCAAATTTCAATTTTATAAAGGTCCATCCAGTGGGTTGTTCTATTATGAACTCTATCACATTGCAGAAATGAGGCTTGAAAAAGTTTAGTGATCTGCCTGGAGTTGTAATCATAGTAAGGAATAGGTGCTGATTGAAATCTGTCAGGATGCTTTCAGGTTTTAATGTCCAAGCCTGTGATTCCCTGCCAGAGATGATGTTGCCCCTGGGCTATTAGGCAATGTCTGAAGGGAGGCTCTAAAATCCTACAACATCCACCACAAATAATTATGTCAAATTTTGAAGGTGAAATGTGCTAGTCGGAACCAGTGCTCCTCCAAATATAGTGTGCATATGTGTCATGCAGGATTGTAGTTCAAATGCAAATACGAATTCATCAGAACTCTTTGGGCTCAGGGACTCTGCATTTCTCGCAAGCTCAAGGAAGATTATGATGCTGTAGATTGTACATCATCTGCACCCAAAATACCGTTTGCATTAAATTTTGGATGAAATGTGTGCAGTCATGCACCATCAAACATAGGGGATAAATCCTGAGAAATGCATGGTAGGTTGGGTAGCATAGAGTGCACTTACACAAACCTAGATGGTAGCCTACCACACACTTAGGCTATGTGGTAGAGTCTATTGCTATGTAGGGGAAGAAAAAAATTATTTCTACCCTTCTGGATTCTTTTCCGACACATCCGTGTAACCAAGGACGGTTTAATAGAAGAAAACCAATAAAGTTTAACAACATGTATTTCTTCTGTGTACGTGGGAGAGGTCCAGGAAAGCTGAGTAACTCCCAGAGTGGCCTGAGCTGCCATGTTAACTACCGTCTTTAGCTGAAGGTAGAAAAAAGTGCTGGGGTTGGTGTACCGTTAAGGGAGGTTATCAGAGAAAGCCCAGTAAATGAAGTAAGGTTGTTATGCAGACATAAGACATTGTCTTCTTCATTGATGAGTCTCTAGAGTAAAGGACACCACCCTTTTCCTGATATAGTCATGGAGACACCCTTACAATTGGAGATTTTCCTTAATATGAAATGTTCCTTACAAAGTGTAACTGTACTTGGATTTCCAATCTTCTCCCATGTCTGCTGTTTCTTAAAATTAACCAGTGTAAAATAAGCTTTATGGCAAACTGACATATTTTGGGATGACAAATTCTGTTGCCTTATACTTCCTAGATTACAGACTTATATAAACTATTATTATACTGTACACTGCAGGAAATCGTATCACGATGACTATTTGTTTAGTAATGCTTCATGTTCTGATGTTACCATGACTAAGAAGACTTAGGTGACTGAATTTTCAGCAACATTATAATCTGTGACATATTATTTTTTGGTATTTATTTTTTAATTAAATAATTAATTTTTTCGGTGACATTGGTTAATGAAATCCAATAAGTTTCAACTGTATACCTCCACAGTAAGTCATATATATGTTTACGCTGTGTATTCACAACCCATAATTAAATTTCATTCTGTCACCACATATTCGATCCACTTTACCTCATGTACCTCCTCCCTCTCTTTTACGCTCTTGGAAATCACTAGTTTATTGTACATGACCATGAGCCTCTGTTTGTTTATCGTGTTTATTTTTCACTTTTAGGTTTATATCTCACATATAAGTGATATCATGTGATTTTCAATTTCTTCTGTCTGGCTTATTTCACTTAGCATGATTATCTCGAGGTCCATCCAGGTTTTCGCAAATGGCAGTGTTTCATCTCTTCTTATGGTTGAGTAATATTCCATTGTATATATGTACCACACCTTCTTTATCCAATTATCGATCATAGGACACTTCAGTTGCTTCCACGTCCTGGCTACCAGGAATAATGCCGCAATAAACATCAATGTAAAATATCATTTTGGAAATGGGTTTTCAAGTCTTTGGGGTATATACCCAGTAGACAGGTAGCTGGATTACATATTAGATCAATTCTCGGTTTTTTGAGGAACCTCCATATTGCTTTCCATAGTGGCTGTACTAATTTGCAGTCCCACCGCCAATGTATGAGGGTTCCTTTTTTTCTCTGCATCCTCTCCAACATTAGTTATTACGTTTCCTATTGATTATAGGTATTTTAACAGGTGGAGATGGTATCTCATTGTGTTTTGATTTTCATTTCCTTAATAAGTAACGATGTTGAGACTCTTTTCAAATATTTGTAGGCCATTTGTATGTCCTCCAGGGAGAAGTGTCTGTTCATGTACTCTGCCCATTTTCTGATTGGATCATTTGTGTTTCTTCAGTGTCTCTCTTCTTCCTTCTGATTTAGTTCTAGATTTCTGTGTTTGATATCACTGATCCTTTCCTCCATTTGTTCCGCTCATTTCCCATACTTGCTATTTCACTTTTCAACTCTTGCAGAGCATTTTTTATCTCCAGAAAACATGTTCTTTTCTTCTTGATAGTTTCAATCCCTTGCTCTGTTCATCTAGTTGTAATTTCAATTCCTGAAATTATTGATATGACTAATTTTGGAACTCACTGATATTTTTTCGAAGTGCCATCCTAAAGTCTCTGTCATTTAAGTCACATATTTCTATGTCTATAAGCTTATTTTCTGGAGATGTTTCTCTTTCTTTATGAGATGCTTTGTCACCTTGGTTGTTCATGGTGTTTAATGAACTATTTCTCCACCTGGACATCAGTGGAAATGTATTCCGCTGTTTTTCCAGAAAGACTTATTATATAAAGGTCTCCCTACTACAAAGAAGGAACTTTTCCTTTGGTTTCCAGTAGGCGGCTTCTAAGCCTATTGGGTTGCTGTTTTATATAAAGCCTAAATAATGTCTCTTATTTTCTTGAGTATATTTAATCACACTCGCTACTGTCAGGTTCAGTCCTTTCAGTGTCAGCAACAGTTTTGGTAGAGTTTGCTGAGATTCCCCTGTGACTCTACAGCCAGTAAAAATCAACTGTTTTACCCTGCATTCTCGATCTGCTTCGCTGCTTTCTGCTCCAATGACCGGCCCTGCTTCTGGCTGTGTGCAAGTCAGGGCAAGGAAGGGCTGTTCAAGGAAGTTGCTCCACATTCTTTTCTGCTCCTTCTCATGCAGGGAGCTCTGGAGGCTGCGAGAGGCAGCTTCTTTATTCCTCTCAGTGCACCACCTCACACCTGGGATTCTGACCTGTGGTAGCTCTTATGAGCAGATCCCATGCTCATACATGATGGAGTGTAGTTTGGGCATTTTTGTTGAGTTTTAGATGTTCAGCTTATTGTTATTTCAAGAGGAGAGAGCCGAGCGTGTCTCTTACTTCTCCATGTTTCCCAGAATCCTTACAAAGAGATTTAGAAATTATTTTAAATATGCTTATACAACACAAGTATTTCTAAAGAGTTAACCTAAGAGAAACTTTTTACCTTACATTTGTTTAATTTACTTCTCTTAACAATTAATTTTAGATTACTTATGAAAAATTTATCATACCAAGTTGTTTTTTTTGATGTAAAAATTTGCAAAATAGGTAACAGGAATTATCTAATAATTAGATATCTAATTTATAGAACAATAAACCCAGGTAGAATCAAGTATTATTTCATAATGAAAATTCAAATGATGTGCATATTTAAACAAAGAAAACTAAAGAACTGCTTTAATATCAAATAATTTACAAGATGATTAATTCTGAAAAGCATTTGGGTTAATGCGTTATATTTTTTTGATAATTCTCATATAAACAGCTTGTTTGGTTAAGCCAATTTTGTATTACAAATTAGCAATACTATTCAGTAATTGTAATATGCTCTGTCTAGAACATACATACATAGACATGCATAAACATACAGATAAACATAAACAGAGATCTCATAGCTTCCATTTAAAAATGTTAGCTTTTGTGTCCCAGGTACAGGCCAAAATTTAGAGGTATAATGGGATCCAATTTTATTTCTGGCCTTTGAACTGTGTTAAGTATTTTCTCTTTTCTCAGGTGAACAAAGCTTTGCATGCAAGAATTCCTGGAAAGCCTTTTTGAACTTAATTAATAAATAATTATAGAATGTATTCCTTTGTCTCTAGGAAGCCTGAGTTCCATTTTTTAAGGCTGCGCATAAGGTGGACTTGTCAACAAACACAAACAACAGTAAATGAGAAAGCAAGCATGCACAATCAAGTTGAACATCTCAGAAAGTTAAAAGAACAGCTATGGATTAACCGAATTTAAAGCAGCATATTTTCCTAGAGGATGATGGCATTGGGGCGGGGCCTGAGCTCAAGACAGTGGCTACCCCGTGTCTGCAGAAGACAAAGATGGGGGAGGTGAAGAAAAAGGTTTAGATGCCATTTACCTTTTACTTCTAAACCAATAAACAAGGTACACTTAAAAAGACTGACAAACAACACACAAACGTGACAATGATTGAGTACTCTCCTAACCAAACCTCAGATAAACTAGACAAGTTACGAATTTCAATTTCAAGTGGCCAATACAAACCAAGGGGCTGTTTTTTCGATTACAAACAAACAGAAAGCAAATACAGAAACAAATCCAAAGAAAGTGATTTATACATCAGGTTAAAAGTCTTACTACCCCCTTTCTAACATGATGCCCTAAACACATGCAAAACAAATTGGCTTGTTCCAAGGGCAAAAAGTCCAAATGGAAGAAACGGATTCCTGGTTGTACACATCGAGGTGACTTTCTTCACCTCTGAAGAGAGCCTGTCTTCTCACAAAGACACAGCCATATAGATGCAACAAATGCACTTAACACAGTTTACCAAAACCAAACCAAAACAAAAAACCAAATGGATAGAGCCCAACAATACAGAACTTACTTTCAAATGGAGGCTTCTAACGAAATTCAAAATGAAAGTGGCATTGTCCCAAGGGAGAAAAACCACAGAAGATCTTTGTCCTGAGGGAGAGAAATCTAAGATAAGAAGGATTTCTGACTGCTCACTTGGGCACAACTTACTCCAGAAATGAAGATACTTACCCTGATGCAAAATGATAGTAGACCAAAGTCCAAAGGCATTCCCTTATTCCAAATGTGTTATGTGCCAAGGACAGCCACCACCTGCCAGAAAAATTCCCTCCTTAATCTTCAAGGCAAAATGATCTTGGCAGCTGCTTGAGACTCACAAAAGGGAACCTCAGCCAAGGTGAACTGTCATAGGCATCACCTGTTGACTGTCTTGCCAAAGTTTGTGCGCTTTAAAAAAGTGTCAGATTAGAATAAGGAAAGATTTATTGACCGAGAAGGGACCAATCTAAAACATGGAAGACGTAATCATGCCTCTAATACATCTTGCTCGCTGGACTAGGTTAAGGGTTTTAAGGCACTAGGGATAACGTGTATGTGGAAATGCTCGTGGGGCAAATTTTAAGTGAAGGATCTTGGCCCTTAGCCATTTATGGTAAAGAACTGTCAACAGTGGTTCTACCGAGAAAACTGACTGTATTTCTGAAAGGGGTTCAATGTTCAGATTCCAGTATTGTCCCCATCTGTTGGTTGTATGGGAGTGGAGAGAGTGAGTCTTTGGTTTCCCATGCAGCTGGAGCTCAAAGTTCTCTCTTCTGCACAAGCTTTGGCTGCATAACTTTCAGTTTTGGGATGTTGTCTCTAAAAAATACCTCAGTATCTTGTTAAACAAGATAAGACCATTTCGAGCTGGTTCTGTAGTTACAAATGGAGTGTATGTACATATACATATATGTGCATTTTTACACGATTTTCTTTCAGATAAACATAGGTACAACACAGACTCATTAATATTCTCAGCTTTAATGTTACAAGGAAACTTGAAAAAATTTGGAGAAAATAAACATTAAAAAAAGGAAAGGTTAATTTGGTGCAAAAATGGCATAGATGACAGAGGCTTGGTTCATCCTTCCTGCAACCATGTCAAAGTTGGGATGCAAACACAAAGCAAACAGCAAGCGAAGTCACCTGGGATCTAGATGAACAGAAGCACTATAACTACAGAGAGAAATAATTAATCAACCTGCGACGGTAGAAATTAGGAACGGGTGAAGACACCAGGTTGCCCTGTTTCGAGTGGCTGAGTGGGACAGAGGCTTTGGCAGCAGCAACTGGCAGCTGCAGACAACTCTTAAAGGGGTCGTGTCCACAAATGGAATTTTGCAGTGTTTTGGCCACTTGAATTTAATCATAATTAAAATTCCAAAGATTAAAGACCTAGAAAGAATCTTAAAAACAGCAAGAACAAAGCAGTTAGTTACTACAAGGGAGCACCCAGAAGACTGGAAGTTGATTTCTTAAAAGAAACTATGCAGGACAAAAGGGCTTGGCACAAAATATTTAATGTGATGAAAACCTATGATCTACAACCCAGAATACTTTTATCCATTAAAGCTAACATTTAGTGTCAAAGGACAGATAAAAATTTCTCAGACAAAGAGAAGTTAAAGGAGTTCAACACCGAGCCAGTATTGCAGGAAATGTTGGAGAGACTTTTTTAAAAGAAAAAACCGTGTATCCAATACATGAACAAAAAATGGTAATAACTACATTCCTATCAACAATACCTCAAATAGAAAGAATTAAGTGCTCCAACCAAAAGACAGAGTGGCTGAATGGATAAGATAACAAGACCCCTAAATACATTGCCCACAAGAGATTCACTTCAGATTAAAAGACGTACACAGACTACTAGGAAAGGGATGAAAAAAGATATTGCCTTGATTGACCTATAGAGTATTATACTGAATGAAATAAGTCAGATATATAAAGACAAAGATTGCACGACTTCATGTACACATGGTATCTAAAGACAAAATAAGCAACAATGATAAAAACGGAAATAAATTAATAGATACAGAGAATGTTTTGAGGGCTACTAGATGGGAGAGGGGTTGAGGGGGATGGAGAAAAAGGAAAAAGGGATTCAGAAGTACATATAGTTACAAAATAGACATGGAGATATGAAGTGGAGCATAAGGAAAATAGTTAACAATGTTGTAATAAAGAAGGGTACTAGATTTATTGGGGTGACCACTTTGTGAGTTATATAGTTCTCTAATCACTATGCTGTACAACTGAAACTAATATATTATTTTATGCTAACTATAATTGAAAAAACTCATTGAATTGTACAATGTAGATACAAGCAACTAATTGTCTATTATATTCAATAACTCTCCAGAAAGAAGGAAAGGTTAAATTAACATGAAACAAAAGACTATAGAAATTTAGATACAAAAAGTTGAAGTGGAATGGTTGACCTTAATTTTAATAATAAATTACATCTCCTATCTTAGCGCATGAAAGCCTCAACGTCGGAATCAGTTTTCCTTTTTTCTATGCAGTGAAGGTTCCATTAGACCAGCTAATGGAATGGAATCCACAAAATGACTGTAATTTTTTTCTTCTACTTAATGTGGGATTTCAACCTTATACCCATAGCAAGGGAAGTTAAAAGAATAAATTAAGAGACGAACATTTCATTTCCTTAAAAAAAACTTCGCAGGATAAATGTATTAAAGACCTATTGTTGCTAAACCAGTAGGTTATAAAAGAAGCAAATTTATGCTTTTACTATTTGGGAGGTCAGAACCCTGAAGTGAGTCTTAGTGGTTGAAAATAGAGATGTCTGCAGGGCTGGTTCTTTCCAGAGGCTCCAGGAAGTAATCTCTTTCTTGTTCTAATCCAGTTTCTCGTGGCTACAAGCAATCCTTGGCTCTTGGTCCTTTCTCCATCTTCAATGTAACCAGTGTAGCATCTTCTAAACTTTCTCTGATTCCAACTAGTCTTCCATCCTTTTCCACATTCTAGGACTATTAGTTCTACCTGCATTATCACAGTCAGTCTCCTTTTCTTAAAGTCAGCTGATTAGCAAACTCATCCCAAGGGCTGCCTTAATCCTCCATTACTATAAAAAATAACATGTTCAAATTTTCCAAGGAGTAGGATGTAGCCATTTTTGGAGCCTCACATTCTGCCTATTAACAAAGTTGTTTTCAGAACTATATTATTTGGTGTCCCTCAAGGGCCCTTGCATAAAATAAATAAATTCGGAATTTATCCTAGCCTCTTGAATGAGTAAATACAGGAATACATTGCATAATGCCATCTTGGTGTATGAGGGACTACGTATACGATGGTAATCCCACGATATTATGATGACGCTGAAAAAATCTTAACAGCTAGTGACATCATTATCATGGTAACATTGTAATGCAATGCATTACACAAATGCTTACCATTGTGATACAGTTGCATACAGTAACATGCTGAATAGGTTTGTAGCCTAGGAGCTATAGGGGAAAAGAATTTTTCACTCCAAAATATGCCTCTTCGGTACGCTGATTGTATTAGGCTGGTTAATTTTAAGAAGGAAAACATATGCTGACTATCAAGTACAAGTTGTCCTTTGCAAGGGATCTTTATATTTGTAAGAAGAATCTCTATTTGTAGGGATGCCTCATGGGCTACACTAGGAATTGGGTGTGTGTGTGTGTGTGTGTGTGTGTGTGTGTGACCTTATCTTTAAAAACTCATATTGATGCAAAAGGCAATGACTTAAATCTGCATAACAACCTTATGTTGTTTACTATGCTTTTCCTGGTAACCTTTCAAAACTGGGTCCCCGACTTCCAATACTTTGTTCTGTCTTCATCTAAAGATAAAACTTAGACCATTTCAGGGAGTTACTCAATTATCCTTGGTTTCTCCCATGTATATAAAAGATATATATGTTATGAAATTTCCCCCCTCCTTAAAGTGCCTTTTTTACAGGGATATGTCAGCCAAGAACCCAGAAGGGTAGAGGAAATTTATTTTTCCTTCTCTACAGGGCAATACATACTGTATAAACTGGGTGTGTTATAAGCTATACCATCTAAGTTTCTTTTGTGCACTTTATGGTATTCGTATGATAACAACAGACTTTTTTGTCATTAAGTGACACATGTCTAAGTATTTTTTCATTCAAACAAAATTTTTGGCGAAGAAGAACTAACTAATTGCTCCTTGTTTCATAACAAGACCAATGAGAGTTTCCTACTGACAGATTTGCCCTCAGACAAGGATCTGCAGCATCAGCATCTTCCTGGAGCTTATGAAAAATGCAGAGTCCCTGGGCCCAACAGTCCTTGCTGATTCGGTATCTGTACTTGAACTAGAATCCTGGGTGACTTATATGCACACTGAAGTTGGAAAAGTGCTGGTCCAGAATAGGTTTTCTCACCTTCTCGATTCGGCATAATTCTTTGTGCTGTAAATTATAGCTATTTAGCAGCCTCCCTGGACATTGCCAAATAGCTCAAGGGAAAAATGATCTCTGGCTGGAAAGCACTGGCTCCGAGTTTGAAAACTGAAGCGTCCTGACAGATTCCAATCAACACCTATCCCTTACTCTGATTATAACTTCAAGAATATCACTGTATTCTTCGATATGGAGTGGAGATCAGAATAGTACCACCTCATAGAATAGATTTTTATAAAATTAAAATTTGACAAAGCCTATATGGTACAAATCTCAAATTATATGGCTTAAATATATAAATATGTGTCTTATAATTAACAAAGCTATTATAATGTGGGATGAAATGGCAGATATTAACTTCTGTTATAAGTCCGATATTTCTGATTGATTTGGCACATGGGGGAGGAATAAATTTTCCTCTATCTTCAGTGTGCGTCAGGCTGGTTTAGTAATCAAGTATACATAAAACAGATTAGCAAGAGAAAATAACCAAATTTAACACATGACGTATGTGTGGGAACCTCACATGTATGAAAGAGTCTGAGACCGCATGTGCAGGAGAGGTTTAGAGGTAGAAAAGGTGTATGGATATATAAGACAATTTGATCTAGGGATGAGGTAATGCATTTGGAGGCCTTCAAAGGGTCATTACAAAATGATAAAATCAGATTGTTAGTGAATAAAAGTTTGTCCTGCCATAATGGTAAGTCAAAAAGAAATTACCTCTGATAATCTCTTATTATGGGCAAGGCACCTAAATCAAGTTCTTCTAGGTAGTTAAAGGCTGGGGCAGAAATCTCTCTTGAACCTGAAGCCAGAATTTCTCTTAGCTCAAAACAATTCCCATACCACTGAGGCACATCTTGCAGTGAATCGTCTTAAAATCTCCCAGGTTAATGTCTCGTGAAGCCAAGGAGTGTAGCATCAAAAACTTTACATCAAAGTTACACAGTTCTATTCCATGTTGAAGAAGGAAATAGGAATTTTCTGAAGCTATCATGATTGGCATCATACCACAGTCAATACTTTGAAGGTCAAGGGACATGTCAAGTCATAGTCCTCAGTCTACACTTTAGAGAGTACGTTACCTCAGGGTTGGCATAAGTGCTGGGAGGTGAGACCTCTGGAAGGCAGGAGAGTTACTGAGAAAAACAACGAAAACAAGATTCACTTGACTTCTAACCTGGTCATTTGGGAACAGAGAATCAGCAGGAAAAAATTCCATTCCATCTAGACCAGTGTCCCACAGGGAAATCGGGGCTCAGAGGTAGGAGTAACAATGGCAACAGTGACTAATGAGCAGATAAACGAAGTGAAAATACCTCTGCTCCTGCAGTCTCTCCACGAGTGTATCTTGGGCTCAACAGAATATGGTTGTTGCTTTTGACTCCTAAGCTGGCTCAGAACTGATGCTTCACTTTCTCCTGCTGTCCTTCTGAGGATAGAGCTTCAGTCTCCATCATTAACCATCCAGGGGGGAATTCAGACTTCCACAAGGAGTTCTCCCTCTCAGAGACCCCACCCAGGTAGGTCAGGAAGCCCAGGAGCTCTTTCAAGATGGTCAGAAGAAACAGAGTCTGAGAGCATTTTCCTGAGGTCCCTGCACAGCTTAACCAGCCTTGCCCAGAGCTGAGAGGTGCCATGTTGTTTACCAGGTATGCTGATTAATACAAAATATTTTTTAATATCTAATAAGAAAGTATTACAAACAGAATTTGTCCACCTGGTACTAACAGAGCTAAGCACTCAACACCAAGAATTGTAGTCAAGAAAGATTATCCATTCTTTTTATTATGAATGGTATCAGCCAGGAGAATGAGAAGCAAAGGCTCAGAAGCTGACTCCCTAATCCAGGGTTGGGGGTGTATTTTTAAGGAAATAGGGGGAACAGGTATGTGAAAGCACTGGTGGGGCAAGTTTTAGTTGGAGGACCTTGGAGCTGGACCTGTAGGATAAGAAGCATCAACACAGGATCTTCCTGGACAACAGACCCAGTGGTTCAGAAAGGGTTTGAGTGTTCAAATTCCAGTTCTTTTGGTTCCACGGAAGGAGCTATGGTGTGGGGGACTTTGATTGCACATGCAACTGGAGGTCAAGTTTCCCTCTGGGCATGCTTGGCTAGGCAGCATGACTTGCTATTTCCGTCTGTACTCTCAGAAAAGCAACTTGGCATCTTGTGAAACAGGCTAGGACCATTTTGAGCTGGCTTTGCAGTTACAGAAGTGTTTGTTGGAATGAGCCACGCCTGGATCATTGGTAACAGTTCCGTGATGAGATTGGAAGTTTAGTTTGATGAGAATGAAGAAGGAATGGGAGGCATAAAGTGGTTCCAGTGTAATCAGATTGCACACAAGAAGTTTTGCAGTTCAGGAACGTAGCAAAACTGAATATTAAGTGTGAGGGCATGAGCAGTGAAGTGAAGGCATTTTTTTTTTATTTTTAACAGGGGCTTTATTTTGAGTATGTTTTGTATTCTTTAAAAATATCCAGATACAGGAAGGAGATACAACCTTGTAGCAGCTGTTCTTGAGGGAAACATTTCACTGTTTCCTATCTCACACTGTGTAGTCACATAAAAATATTATTTATGAAGTCTTTCGAGGAATACTAAGAGTTTGATATAGCAATTCCTTTCATCCTAGTGCAACTAGGGTTTATAAGCCTTTGAGTTTACTAGAAATTATGCAATTTCTTCACACATTTTATAAAATGATGACTGAATTGTTATGATGGTTTTGGATTCTATGCTTTCGAAAAAATTTGAGTTCTTTTCACTGAAGCTTTTTATGGTTTGGCAGTGAATCATTTTATATATGTATAGATGTATCTGGGTGGAATGTACGAAAACATATATTTTGTGTGGTCAATTCTATCCTTAGTAGTAATAATCTCCTTTAATAGGTAAAGTGTTCTTATTTCACATGTGTTTCTCTTTGTTCTTCCCTTTTTGCTTTTTGTGGATCAATATGATTTTACAAATAGCAGTCACCTATTTCATTTTCTGAAAGTCATTCTTTTGGATTCAACTAATAATCATCTCTGTTACTCCTAAGCATAGTTGATTCCATTTGTGTTTGTACAGGTAGAAATTATAGCTGTAAATACTGCTTTCTCTACTGCTTTTTCAAGTTATTTTTATATATTTTATTTTTTGCTCTTTGGCAATTAACATCTCAGAATCAAAACCCAGTCTTCTTATTTTCAAAGTTACACCGTTAACGTCAGTTACAAACGTCTCTTCCCATTTCAGCTTTAAAAAAAAAAGTCCATTTTGCACATTATAAATATCTTTGTAATTTGTGGGTTTATTCTCTGTACATTTTATAGTTGGACATTCAATTTTTAAGGTGTCTTGACACCATAAAGATATCATTTTTATTTTATTTCAAATAAATTGTTATTTGCTACTTTATAGGTTACTCTGAACATCAGAGCGATTTAACTGCAGTTAGAATGTCTCCAGAACAAAAGAAGCTTCCTCCTCATCACAGTCTCAGGGACCACCCCAGCTTATTAGATCCCGCCCCCACCCCATCATTTTCTCTCCCTACCTGTTTAACTGCTTTTTAAAAAATACAGAATATAAAATAAGCATATCAAAATGGAGGCCCAATTCTCAATGACCATTGGAGGCTCTCCAACTAGAATTTGGTTGTTATTTCAATTGTTTTAAGGGAAAGATGATCTGAAGTTGACAGCTTGTCTTATATTGTAGTTTTTATATTATTGTGGCTCTGGATGAGTAGAGCCCAGCAGTAACATGGCCCCAGGAGATCATAGTTTGAATATGTGTGTGCTTGTGTGTGTGAGCATATGTGGTTTGTGGAGCATGGGCCATTTTCAGGACAGGGGTACCTTGTTCATATACTCCAAAATGTTTTCTTTAAAATACAGAATGTTATCCAACAGATGGAAATAAAGCAGAGATCACTCCTAAACACAAGATCCTTTGGAAACAAAATGAATAAAGTAGGAGGAATGACATCTGCACTCCCTGTGTCTTGAAGTTTTATCTGTAGCCGACAGACCATCTCATTCCTACATGTTCTCTGACACTATCTCTATAACTCTCCCTCTTGTTCATTTTTCCCACTATGTGGCTTCCTTTTGAGCCTTGATTACATCTCCAGAAATCCTTCTATCGCCTGTGTGTCTTCTTTAAACTCTGCCATACGGGACCTTGTTTGCAGGTTTTCCTCAATTACCGGTAAAAATAACACTCGTTCCCTTTATTAAATACCTACTTTCTTATCCTTCAACACACCAACACAGACTGACATGATATATGATTTTTTATTTGTTTATATTATTTCTCACTTATTGAATTATGGAAATTTTTTTTCTCAACGCCCTACACTTTTTGACTAGAAAATGGTAAAATCAGCTTATATCACTCAAATGAGTGAAAGAATTTCTCATTAAACCAAGAAAAGTATGACTTATTGGGCAAAATGCTAAGAGTGGGACAGGGCTTCTAATCAGAGATGTCTCAGGAAATTTTTTAAAGGGGATCACATCTCTGCAGAACCATATATCTTACATATACATTTGACTGCAAAGTTTCAATTTTAGCATTTCAACATGGTAGTAATACCCACTTGGGAAATTAACCACATTACTTTTTTCATTTGCAGTCGTCACCTCCACCATATGGAGCCAGGGAATGATACATGACTTTCAGAATTTCTTCTGGGATTTTCAGAGGAACCGGAATTGCAGCCCCTCATATTTGGGCTTTTCCTCTCCATGTACCTGGTCATTGCGTTTGGAACTCTGCTCATCATCCTGGCCATTAGCTCATACTCCCACCTGCGCACACCCATGTACTTCTTCCTCTCCAACCTGTCCTTGTTGGACATCTGTTTCACCACAACCACCATCCCAAAGATGCTGGTGAACATCCAGACACAGAGCCAAGTCATAACCTATACAGGCTGCATCACACAGATGTATTTTCTCATACTTTTGCTGAGTTTGATGTCTTCCTCTTGACTGTGATGGCCTATGACCACTTTGTGGCCATCTGCACTACACGGTCATCATGAACCCATGGCTCTGAATATTGCTGCTTCTGGTGTCCTGGATCATGAGAGTCCTGGATTCCTTGTTAGAAAGTTTAATGGTCTTGAGGCTGTCCTTCCGTGCAAACTTGGAATTTCCCCACTTTTTCTGTGAACTCAATCAGATGGTCCAACATGTTTGTTCTGACACTTTTCTTAAAAACATGGTGATGTATTTTGCAGCTGTCCTGCTGGCTGGTGGTCCTTTCGCTGGTATCCTTTTCTCTTCCTATAAGATTGTTTCCTGCACATGTGGAATGTCATCAGCTCAGGGGAAGGATAAAGCATTTTCTACCTGTGTGTCCCACCTCTCAGTCATCTCCTTATTTTACTGTATGATTCTAGGAGTGTACTTCAGCTCTGCTGCTACCCACAGCTCACACTCAAGTGCAATAGCATCAGTGATATACACTGTGGTCACACCATTGCTGAACCTCTTCATCTACAGTCTCAGGAACAAAGACATAAAGAGTGGCCTAAAAAGATTCTTTGGGTTGGCAGCTATAAAAGTGACATTCATCTTGAGGCTGAAAGAGTGCCTTTGATTTCGTGTCTCCAAGCCTCACAATCAGAGACTCTGATTCTTTTTATCAGACTGTGATAGTAGAACTTGTTCCTTTTACTTATGTCCTGGAATTTCCATTGTTAAAGAACAGCTTCTCTGTACCATTTTAGGAAACACTTTATTAAGCTTTCTGCTCTGTCTGTTATGCAGACAGATTTTTCCCTCTGTCTTTTTCCTAGCTTCACAATGTTTTTCTCACCTTGGTCAGAAATATTAAGACATTTTGACTCGAGTTGTGGCCAACATGAATTTCTAAAGAATAATTTATTCTCAAAAGACATACATAATTATAAGTAATTTATTCTTGTTTTATAAATAGAAGAATCATAAGTTATATCACTCACGTAGCAAAAAACTTCACTTGTCTACTAAGCCTATTTATATAATGGCCATCCAGGAAAATCTGAAACCTCAGTTTTCACTTTTATGTCCCTCATCCTGCCTACATCAGGCCCTTAACCGCTCTTCCTGATAATGTAGACTTCATCATTGCTCCCTGTAATTCTCAGCCTATTGATAGTGATGCTATGGGTGAGAATGGCCAGGGGCACTTGCTTGGGCCCCTACTGCTTGTTACCTATGCCTGTTTCTATGTTGTTGCAGGGCTGGCCCTTATGGTCCTTATTATTATTGCATCAACTACCAGGAAAGTATGAAAAAAGACTGTTTATTAATCATAGGTCCAGCATGTTTAAGGGCCACATGGAAGATCAATAGAGAGAGGAGAGTAAGAGAGAGAGAGAGAGAGAGAGAGAGAGAGAGAGAAAGAGAGAGAGAAAGAGAGAGAGGGAGAAAGAGAGAGAATGAGAATGTACCAAGTGGGGGAGAACATTGTGCTCATCTAATATCCATGCCATACAGCTAACAATGGGGTTTTTTGAGATGAATGTATTTAAAATGGATGCCTCATAAATCAGAAGCTTAATGGCAGGTATTACACTAGTAGCATGCTATTGTATTTTATAGATGGTCTCCAGGTTTTATTGTCTCATTAAGCTCAGTGCCCAGAACACCTACAATAGTCACTGGTGAAAATTGATTATCAAGTATATATTTCCCAGTGGGGTTTGGCATGGAAACATGAAAGATGTACAGAGACAAAAAGAAAATGAGCTATATACGTCTTTCTGAGCTAAGATGAGGCGAGGTTCCTATGGATTCAGAGTGGAAAAGGTCATTTACACGACAGTAAGAAGAGCAGATGATCAGTAATTAGAAGTTAGCCCTGTCCTATACATAGGTCACGACAGGTGATCTCTGATGATCCCCCTTATTATGGGCAAGCTCCAACATTTAAATATTTTAGGGGAGTGGTAAACGTTACTCTTGGGCCTACGGGGTCTCAAAAATAATCTAGATATACATCTTCAGGTGACTTGTTATAAATCCTTATGATCGTGACCTAGATTTATTCTTTTGCATGTGTATGTCCAATTTACCCATCACCATTTATTGCAGAGACTGTCCTTTTCCCACCGGCTATTCTCGGCTCCTTTTTCATATATCTATGACCATATATGTGTGGGTTATTTCTGGGCTCTCTATTCTGCTCCATTGATCTATGCGTCCCTTTTTGTTTTAGTAACATTTTTGACAAAAGAATGGCCAGCCTAAGAAAAAGTCTTATCAGAGTTCATTTAAGCAGAACTGAGGACAATTGTTAGGAAGCAAAATCTCAATGGACTGACAAAATGCTCTAGAGAATGGAAGTTTTACAGCTTATTTTATATGTTAGAATGGAAGGTAGAGGCATAAGAAGGGTTCTACAGTCATTGGTGGAAGAATATGAAAGTGGGAGAAAGCAAAGCATGGAAACCCCTGAAGTTGGATAAAATGTTATAGAGGGAGACACGTGCTTATTTAGATAACAGTGAGGTCTCATGGTGCGTGGCTGACATGTGTGCTTCGAGGGGTCTGAGAAGAAGTTTCCTCTGGTGTTTTCATGGCACATTATCTTAGACAAAGAAAGACGATAGACTAATGGAAAGTTTAAGATTGACCTTTGCTAAAGGTCTTAGATGTGACTACCCACCACGACCAACTTTTGGATAAGGAATTTTACATTCAGACTGCTCTGGGTGGTAACTTTGGTCTCTGGGTTTGTAAGGCTCACCATGAGGGTCTCCTCTGAACTTCTTAGGTAGAGTATGTGGCCCCCTTTTCCTCCAAACCATACTATTTTGATTATGATAGTTTTGTAATATAGTTCAAAATCAAAAAGCTTCATGCCTACAGGTTTGACTGCTTTTCTCAAGACTGCTTTGGCTATTCATGGTGTTTCATGGCTCCATATTAATTTTACAATTACTTGTTCTATTTCTATGAAAAATGATATTTAAATTTTGATAGAATTTGCATTACATCTGTAGATCACTTTGGAAAGTGTTAAAAAACTAAAATCAGCTGAGTAAATTTTAGAAATCTAATTGTCTTTATTAATTGACTTTATTTGTAAATGAGGCAGCATCCCATCTAGCAATTAGAGGAGAACTCCCAGTGGTTGTCCCTAGAAAGCAGGGTGGGATAAAGGAGCTATTAACAAAAATAAAATTATTTTTAGATCAGGACATCTTTCTTTTGGAGGTGGGGAGAAAGGAGACAGCAAGAGTTATATCCTATAGATTGTCTCTTCTGTGGGAGGATGGTGAGGGCCCATATTACCTTAATTGTGCTGTTAGAAAACTCAAGGTATTTCTTTGCCTGCATGATCAAAGCCAAAAGAGATGCAGACAGGAATTTGCAGCAAAGAAAGTAGAGGTTTATTTAAGGAAATGGCACCTAACTCGATGACACAGGTGAGCTAGTGATCAAACATCTGACTCCCCAATGGTATCCTGGGGATAGGTTATATAGGAGAACACTCATTAATCATGGTAGCTACTCTTTGTGGTTGTGGGCTCTGCTCACTAGTCATTCCTAGGGTAGCGGGCAGTTGATTATTGCATCAGGTCCTGATGTCAGTCATGGCATCTTTCTGTCTGGTTTCAAAAGAGTGATGCTGGGTTGTTCTGCCTTCATGGGGATTCAGCTACAAGATGATATCTTTAGTTTGATAGAAACTGTTTCTGTGATCAACAGTCTGAGGCTTTGTTCCTAAGGCAGTTCGATGCGGACCTAAGGGCTTAATGATTAAGGGAATGGTAATGCCCTGTTCAGAAACATAAGGGGAAAAAAAGCAAGTAACCCAAGGGCAGTTTAAATCAAGGAGAAAGAGAAGAGCGTGCTGAATCCTAGCACTAGACCACCAGGAAAGGAGATAGCAAAGGTTTTATTCTACAGATTCTCTCTCCTTTGGGAGGATTGGCTGGGAAGGATATTATTTCATTCATATGTGGGATATAAAACTAGAAGTAACTAATGAACAAAACAATCAAATAAAAACTCATAAACACAAACAACAATTAATTATTACCAGAGTAAAAGTAGAGGTGGCATGGAAGATAAGGGTACAGGAGGTCAAATATATGGTGATGAAAAGAGATTTAATTTTGGGTAGTGAACACACAATGCAACATACCATGCGAAAGATAATGTATTATTGAATTCTACAATGAAATATATATAATGGTATTAATCAATGTCATCCTGTTAAATGTAATAAATAAAATAAAATAAGAAATAAATTCATTGAATGCATGATTGCATGAATAACTAAATGTCATGTTCAAAGGTTTTAGGTACCATTTCTTAATAAACATCACATAAGATCTTTTTAAAAAAGAAGAAAAAGAAAGAGAAGTCAATAAATTCATTTTGAAGAAGTGAAGATTTGTTGAATTACCGTGCCTAGACAGAAAATTCCAGAAATGTTGATTAACACAGTTTGAAACTCCCATTTGATCTGGTATTAAATCTCTGTTTGGCATGACGTGCCTTATCACCAATGACAGCTTTTGGGTCTGTGATTTTCTTTTAACAGTAGTGTGGACATTTTAATGGTATTAATTCTTCTCATCAGTGAGCACAGAGTGTCTCTCCATTTATTTGTGTCTTCTTTCAAGTGCATAAATTTGATTTGGAAAAAACAGGGCAGAGTGAGAGACATCTCCAGATCTCTCCCTTTAAAACAACAATAAGTTGAACATCTAAAGCTCAACAAAAAACACCTAAACTGCCACACAACCACATCAAAGCAAGAGATCTGCACATGGGAGCTACCACAGGTCAGAAAACCTGGTGTCAGACAGTGAACTGTGAGAAGTAGAGAGGCAGCCTCTCACAGCTACCGGAGCTCCTTGAAGGAAAAGGGGGAAGGGCGCAGGCACAGCCACTTCCCTGAACCACCCTGCCTGGAGGTGCCCGGACTGACACACAGCCTGAAGCAGGGTCCAGTCATTGGGGCCGAAAGCAGAGAAGCAGGATGGGAACACAGAAAATAACAGTTGATTTTTGCTGATCCCTGTTGCAAAGCCAAGGCTGGGAGCCTTTGTCTCCAATCCACAGCCCCTGAGAGTCACCCAAACCCAGTACCCTCTGAGACCAAACACTGTGGAGCCTCCATGGAATCTGAGTGAACACTACCAAGGCTGAAGCTACCTCTCACAGCGCTGGAGCTTCCAGCAAGAGGAGAGGGAGTGAAGAAGGAGCAGCGAGTTAGTGCTGGGAGTTCCCTGAACAGCAGAGCCTTGGAGGATTGTGAGCTCCCTGTGGTCAGCGGGCTCCAGGGCCCAGTCAACAAGGCAGAGTGGAGAAGAAACTTGCAGAGCAACAACAATAGATTCTTACCAACTGTGGTTGCAAAACCGAGGCTGAGCCACAGGTCCCAACCCCCAACCCAAAGGTTCCCTGCCATTATACTCTCTGAGAAAGAACATGGGGAAGCCAAAGGGAAATTTGAGCAAATGCTACCAAAACTGCTGTTAACACCGACAGAGACAAAACTGAGGGTAGCAAGTTTGATTAAATACCTACGAGAAAATTTTAAAAGCATTGTTAAGATTTTATATAAAGAAGGAATCCAAGGGGCTTAGATGCCACCAAATGGAAACAAAAAGAAATCTCAGTCTTCTCAAGAAGCTAAAGAGAGACCTTTACATAATAAATCTTCTCTCTGGAAAAACAGCAGAATACACTTTCATTAATGCACAGGCGGAGAAATAGTCCATTAAACACCATAAACAACCAGGGGACAAGATCTCAGAAAGAAAGAGAAAAATCATCAGAAAATAAGTTACAGACATAGAAATATGACATTTAAATCACGGTTAATTCAGAAGAGTACCTCTGAAAAAACTCATTGAGTTCTCAAATGAGTCATAGTAACAATTTCATGAATTGAAAAAACAACTAGAGGAGCAGAACAGAGATCGAAACCCTCAAAAAGGACCAAATAGAACTTCTGGAGATGAATAACACAATGCAAGAGTTGAACAAATGAAAGAACAAGCTTGGGAAATGGAGTCGACCAAATGGAGGAAAGGATCAGTGATATCGAAGACAGAAATCTAGAAATAAATCAGAAGGAAGAGAGAAATAAAAGAAAGAAGGAAATGAAAGAGAAATTCAAGAACTAGCTGATAATATCAGGGGAGGGAACGTATGAATAATGGGCATTATTGAACGCAAGGAAAAGGAACAGAGATTATAAAGCATTTTCAGACAAACAATTGATGAGAATTTCCCAAATCTAAGGAATGAGCTGGAGCTTGGAATTCAAGAAGTCAACAGAACACCCAATTATCTCAACCCAAAAAGGTCTTCATCAAGAAATCTCATATTAAAATTATCAAAAATCAGTAACAAAGTAAAAATTCTCAAGGCAGCCAGGGAGGAAAACACGGTAACTTATAAAGGAAAGCCCATGAGATTATCATCAGACTTCTCAGCACAACATTACGAGCCAGAAAAGAGTGGGACCAAATATTTAAGCTATTAAGTGAAAGGAACTACCAGCCTAGAATAATGTATCCAAATAAGCTCTCCTTCAGATATGAAGGAAAAATTAAGACTTTTCCAGACATACAAAAATTGAGGGAATTCTCCACTATGAGGCCTGCACTACAGAAAATACTGAAAGGGGTCAGCTCAACTAACATGAAATAACAGAAGAAAATACATAATTAGGTCATAAGTGGCTTTCAGGCAAATAAGAGCTGATGAGTGCAACCTTACTAAGAACAGTGCAATATAACATTAAATAATAAAAACAGAATTGTTAAAACAAGATAGTAAAGAATGTTCAGCATACGTAGGGACAAATTGAGATAACAATGATGAAAAAAGGATCATTTAAAGATACAAATTCTCAAAGGGAAAAGGAGATAAGGCACAAGCAGAAGAAAATGCATAGCTGTATATATAGAAATATCCTTTACATATTCATAATGGTAACCAAACACCAAAGATTCAGAACCAAAGTATATAACATAAAACAAGAAGGACTCACAAAAGCCAACCAAAATAAAGAAAACAGAAGCACGAAGACAAAAAGCAATGGAAACACCGAGCTACCAGAAAGCAAAAGATAAAATGTCTGTAAGAAGATCTCAGATTTCAATCATCCCCTTAAATGTAAATGGGCATAACTCACCAAACAATAGCACAGAGATACAGAATGGATCAAATGCAAAACCCAACCATATGCTGCCTCCAGGAAACACATCTCAGCCCCAAAGACAAATGTAGACTCAAAATGAAAGGCTAAAAATGATATTTCAAGCAAATGGCATTCATAGAAAAGCAAGGATAGCAATACTAATATCAGATGAAATACTCTTCAAAATAAAAAAGGTAAAGAAAGATACTGAGAGATCTTAATGATAAAAGGAATTATGCTCCAAAAAGACATAACATCATTAATATCTATGCTCCCAAACAGGGAACCCCAAAACATGTAAAGCAATTACTAAGAGAATGAAAGGGAGGATAGACCAAAACACTATAGTAGTAGGGGTCCTAAATACCGCACTGTCGGATATGCACAGATCATCCAAACAGAAAATCAATAAGGGAATAATATTCTTAAATGACACATTAGACCAACTGGACATAATTGACATTTACAGAGCCATCTATCCCAAAAAACCTGCTTATACATTCTTCTTTCGTGCACATGGATCTTTCTCAAGAATCGACCACATACTGGACACAGAGATAGACTCAACAAATATAAGAGGATTGAAATCATACTAAACATATTCTCTGATCATAATGCTTTGAAACTAGAGATCAACTGCAGAAAGAAATCAGGAGGAACCACAAATACATGGAGATTAAACAACATGCTACTGAAGAATGACTGGGTCTGAGAAGAATTAAAAACACAGATCAAGAGATACATAGAAACAAATGATAATGATAGTACAGCATATCAAAACTTTTGGGATACAGCAAAGGTGGTAAGGAGAGAAAATTTCTGTCATTACAGGCCTAGCTCCAAAAATAAGAAACAGCCCCAATAAACAACAAAATGCTTCATCTTAAAAAATAAGAAAAAGAAGAACAAATGAAGCCTAAAGTCAGCAGAAGGAAAAATATCACAAAAATTACAGCAGAAATGAATGAAATTGAGAACAAACAAAAAACAATAGGAAAAGTAGTTGCAACAAAGAGTTGGTTCTTTGAAAAAAATAGCAAAATCAACAAACTCCTGGCTAGATTCAGTAAAGAAAACAAAGAACACAAATGAACAAAATCAGGGATGGAAAAGTGAAATTATGACTGTTATCGCAGAAATAAAAATGATCATACAAGAATAGTATGAGAAAGTATGCAATACCAAATCTAATACCCTAGAAGAAATGGACCAGTACTCAGAAAAAATATAACCTTCCTAGACTGAATCAAGAAGAACTGAAAAATTTAAATAGACTGATAAGCAGTATGGAAATCGGAACAATCATCAAAAATCTACCAAAAAGTAAAAGTCGAGAACCAGATGGCTTCCCCAGTGAATTCTACCAAACAGTCAAAGAAGTTTTTATACCTATGTTCCTCAAACTCTTCCATGAAATGAAAGAGAAGGTAATACTTCCCAAAGCATTTTATGAAGCCAATATTACTCTGATACCAAAACCTTGTAAGGATAACAGACACACAGACACACACACACACACACACACACACATACACACACACAAGAAAAAATACACAGAAACAGAAAAAAACTACTGCCCAATATTTCTCATGAATACAGAAGCAAAAATTCTAAACAAGATTCTAGAGAACTGACTATAGCAACCTATTAAAAAGATTACGCACCACGATCAAGTGGGCTTCATTCCAGAGGAACAGGGATGGTTCTTTATACCCAAATCCACTAATCTGATACATCACATAAACAAATTAACAAATAAGAATCATATGATCATATCAATAAATGCAGAAAAAGCCTTCTACGTGATATAGCATTCATTTATGATCAAAACACTTAACAAAATTGGTATAGAAGGAAAGTACCTTAACATAATAAAGGCCATCTATGACCACCCCTCAGCCAACATTATACTTAATGCTGAAAAACTAAACATTCCCTCTAAGATCAGGAACAAGGCAAGGCTGTCCACTATTACCATGCTTATTCAATATAACATTGGAGATCCTTGTGAGTGCAATTGGGCAAGAAAAAGATATAAAAGGCATCCAAATAGGAAATGAAGAAGTCAAACTGTCTCTATTTGTGGATGACGTGATTCTCTATACAGAAAACCCTAAAGACTCCGTGAGAACATTAGTAGAAACAGTAAGCAATAGAGTTAAGTCTCTTGATACGAAATCAATATTCAAAAATCTATAAATCTATATAGCTTTCCTAATCTGTAATAATGAAATGTCAGAAAAAGAAGTGGAAAAATAATTCCTTTTGCAATTGAAACAAAAAGAATAAAATACCCAGAAATAAATTTAATAAAACTTGTGAAGGATCTATGTAATGAAAACTATGAGAGTCTATTAAAAGAAATTGAAGAAGAACTCAAAGAAATGGAAAGATACTTCGTGTTCTTGGATTGGAAAAATCAACATAGTTAAAATGACCTTATTACCTAACACATTATACAGATTTGATGCAATACCCATCAAGTGGCATTTTTTTAAAAAAATAGAACATAAAAAACATAAGATTTGTATGGAAGTATGAAAGATTTCAGATTGCCAAAATCCTCTTGAGAAAAAAATAGAGTGAGGCTGGAGGCATCACTCTGCCTGACTCAAATTATACTACGAAGCGACAGTAATCAAAACAGCATGGAATTTGCAGAAAAATAGACACAAGAAGTAGAACAGAATCAAGAGTCCAGAAATACACCCTTCTTTATATGGGCAAATAAATAATTTTCAACAAAAAAGCCAAAAACTTACAGTGGTAAAAGGAAAGCCTCTTCAATATATAGTTCTGGGAAAACTGAAAAGCCACCTGCAAAAGAATGAAAGTAGGCTTGTATCCATCACCACACATCAAAATTAACTCTAAATGAATTAAGGACCCGAATATAGGACCTGAAACAATAAAGTGCATAGAAGAAAACATAGGAACTAAACTCAAGGACCTTGGACTTAAAGAAGATTTTATGAATTTGACCTCAAAAGCAAGGGAAGTAAAAGCCGAAATAAATGATTGGGACTACATCAATTAAAAAGGTTCTGCTCAGAAAAAGAAATCATCAACGAAGTAAACAGAGAACCTTCTGAATAAGAAAATATATTTGCAAACAACACCTCCGATAATGGCTTAATATATAAAATATACAAAAAACTCATACGACTCAATAACAGCAAAAACACAAATGATACAAACAAAAAATGGGCAGAGGACATGAACAGACACTTCTTCCTAGAGGACATACAAATAGCTAATTAATACATGAAAAGCTGCTCAACATCACTACCTTTTAGGGAAATGCAAATCAAAACCACGATAAGATGCCAACTCATACCTGTTAGAATAGCTATAATGAACAGGACAAGTAATAACTAATGTTGGAGAGGATGCGGAGAAAAAGGAACCCTCATACATTGCTAGTGGGACTGCGAATTAGTATAGCCACTATGGAAAACAATATGGAGGTTCCTCAAAAAACTGAGAATTGACCTACCATATGTATTTACCCCATAGACTTGAAAACCCATATCAAAAAGGTATTTGCACATTGATGATTATAGCAGCATTATTCACAGTGGCCGGGACATGGAATCAACTGAAGTGTCCTATGACAGATAATTGGGTAAAGAATCTGTGGTACAAATATACAATGGAATATTACTCAGTCATAAGAAGAGATGAAACATTGCTGTTTGCGAAATCCTAGATGCAACTCGAGATAATCATGTTAAGCGAAATAAGCCAGACAGAACAATTTGATAATCACATGATCTCACTTATATGTGGGATATAAACCTAAAACCAACAAATGAACAGGAGAAAGAAACAGAGACTCACGGACATGGAATAAAGACTCTCATTTACCAGAGGACTATAGACTAGTGGTTTCTAGTGCAGTGGGGGTAGAGAGGGAGAGGTAGGTGGGGTAAAGAGTGCAAATATAGAGGGATAAGGGGATACTGAAGTGGGTAAAGGAGATCAAAATATAGTAGGTGAAGGAAACTGGACTCTGAGTAGTAAACACACAATAGAATACATATATATCAAAATATAATGTACACCTGAAAATTATATAACTGTATTTACCAATGTTATCCCAAAAGACTTAATTAAAAAAAAGATTTAGTTATACCAATAAAAAAAATAAATTAAAAGTCAATACCTCTTAAAAAAATAGAAGGCATAAATTGCTGATTAAGGGAACCATATAAAAATTAAGAATACATGCTGATACGCGTAGACACAGATACAGAATATAAGAAGGTGCACAAGAGTTTAATTGCTTTGTTATAAAATTGTTTAAAAAAAACATGATTGCCATGGTTCTCTGTTTCCTTATTTCTGATGAAAGATTTTTTGATTCTATAAACTCTTCCACATAGGCGTGTATGTACATAAACATATATGTGTGTTTCTACCTGACTTTAAAGTAAATATACATATATGCACAACAGAGACTCCTTAATAATGTATCTTTAAATGTTGAAAGAAATGTGAGGAAATGTGGAGAATGAATTAAAAGAATAAATGATTAAATAACATGAAATCGAAAATGTAAAAATTTAGACATCAAGGTTTAAAGTAGATTGGTGACCCTTAATTTTAGAGCTTCAGTTCTGTGGCTCACATTCAAATGCCAGAGCCCCGGTGCTGTACACCATGGTCGCACCCATGCTGACCCCCTGCATCTACAGTCTGAAGAACAAAGATATAAAAAGGCTCTGAAGATTCTTTTGGATGGCAGCTATAAAAGAAACAATGGTCCTGAAGCCGAAAAGTTGCCCATGGTTGCAGGGTTGAAAATATTAGAGCCAAAAATTGAAATTTTGGATCAGATTGTGGAAAAAACACTTGAGCCTTCTGCTTATTGTCTGGAATTTCCATCTCTTTTATTTGAACTTCTTTGTGCAATTTGATTACTCATCTGACTAAACTTTCTGCTCTGTATGATATATGGACAGTTTTTCATTTTTCTATTTTCCTGCTCTCCCCATATTTTCCCCAAACTTGGTAGAGAAATATTTGGGAATTTCCATTTTTTTATATGACAAATTGGATTTCTTAAAAATAATGCTCCCTGAAATGAAATCCATCTTTGTAAGCGGATCTTCTACACTTTGCCTGAAAGAAT
Source organism: Rousettus leschenaultii (assembly GCA_015472975.1). Classification (NCBI taxonomy): domain Eukaryota; kingdom Metazoa; phylum Chordata; class Mammalia; order Chiroptera; family Pteropodidae; genus Rousettus; species Rousettus leschenaultii. The sequence goes on along the minus strand of BNJM01000244.1, from coordinate 248,364 downwards.
GGTCATGAGTTGTATTACTCACATAGAAAATGCTACATTTGGCAACTAAGTATTAATAGTATTAATGTTATAATACTATTAATAGTATTAATTATCTAAATAGTATTAATTCTAATTTTATTGCAGAGACAAATCTGAAAACAAATTTTTCACTTTGGATCTGTCATTCTTTTCTACGTCGCTGCCTTAACTGCTCTTTCTGATGTGAACTCTAACATGCTACTGAGTTCTATTACTGGTTTCAAGATGTTATTCTTTATTCAGGCTCATGTCCCCAGTACCTAGCATAGGGACTGAAAAAAAAATATTATAAAACATATATCTCTTAGTGGAGTCTACTTTGCAAGATATATTTCAATAAATTAATTTACCTAAAACAGTATTAGTGTCAGAGATGACTTTTAATATGAGGAAGCAAAATTTTTAACCACATATTTTATTATCACGACAAAAAATTTTTATGTCATACATCTACTCATTGAAGTTTAGAGGACTGATATTCATGTTTGAGGGTTTTTTTAAATTATAGTTGATATAAAATATTCTATTTCTTTCAGGCGTACAACATAGTGATTAGACATTTATATGACCCTCCAATACTACTTCTGGGTATTTATCAGAAAAACCAAAATACTAATTTAAAAAGATATATGAATCTCTTTGTTTAGTGCAGCGCTATTTACAATATATGGAAGCAACTTAGGTGTTCATCAATAGATGAACGGATAAAGAAGAGGTGGTGCATATATTCAATGGAATATTACTTAGCCATGAAAAAGGATTAAAGGTTTCTGCTTAAAAAACATGGATGAACTAAGAGGATATTATGCCAAGTGTAATATATTAGACAGAGAAAGTGTAGGTTCCTTTTTCCCACACTGGAGTGAAGGACTGGTTAGCATTTTTATGATTTCTTTATTGAAGTATCTGTCAATTTCTGTTTGAAAAATTATGGTGCTGCATATAGATTTAACGTTCCGCTCCTCTATATGAAATATCTCTGCTTCTCTAAATTTTGTCATATCCACAAAATGGGCAGTGAATTCCATTGCTATCATCCATAATATGTCATAATCAAAGTGTAACTTAGTAGAGAGCTTGAATTCCTTCTATTCATTTGATTCAGGTCACAACTCTTGTGAAAAGAGAGACATCTTTCCAACTTCTACTGGTTACCTAGCAGTGAATGTCAATGAGTCACTTTTTAATACAATTAACTGAAATAAACTACAAGAACAGATTATCATTGCTATCTTCAAATATTTGCACAAATACCTAAAATGAGAAGCAGATTATTTTAATTGATCTCAGGTTTTTTCTGCCTTTATTATTGTATCGGCTATTTCTGCATAACAAGCCATTCTCAAAGCACTTGTTTTACTATCACGCCTTTATAATCAAGTGAGATTGGACAGTGGGGAGTTGTTCTGATCTCTCCCAGGGTCCTTGTGAGTCTATTCTGATGTGAGTTGGCACATTGTATTTCTAAGCTCACCCATGAATTTAAACAGATGTTCTGAAAACTAAATGAAATGTTATATATAGTTTTCGAAGTCCAAAGAAAACATTCAGGCTGTGACATCAGAAACATGGAGCATGAGAAGACCTCCGGTCCTTTTCCTTTTAAGTTCCAAGTTGGACAGCTATGATTCAACAAAAGATTCCCTGTTTAACACACAAACACATCGGAGGTCTCTGTGCATTGCGACAGCTAAAAGTGGGGTTTAGGAGTGAACAGGGGAGACAGGCCAAGGAGTTCCGAGATGGGAGCCAGGAGCAGTAAGGCACTCACCCTGGCCCTAGCACACATGAGAGTACTGAAGGGTCAGGGTGCAACCCTCAATGTGCAGATCAGAGATGCAGAGGCAGCAATCAGGCCTGGGTGACCGGTACACATTGAGGCTGAGCCCAAGGTCAGAGGCAAAGAAGCAATGCAAGGAATGGTAGAATTCCAAAAGCTGCCATCACCAGACACAGAAAGCCATAAACACAGGAATATGCCCCCTACTTGGCATTAAAACCCTCACTCAGCAAATCACCAAGGAGCAGAAGCAACTTTCTAGATGAAATGATGTATATTCATTGTGGTCGAACCCATTAGAAAGAAGGAAGCCTCAGACACTCACGTCCTGTTCCTCTTGTCTGCTCCTCCTCCACCCATTATAGCAGAGCATGGTAGAGGCATCTGAGACACCTCAGACTGAGAAGTGTGGCTGCAGGAGAGTGGTATATGGAACACACAGACCAAAAGACCCATAGCCTGTCACAGCCCACAGTGGAGGTGGAGTCCTAAGACTGAGGTGACTAGTGTATAAAGAAGATACTCACTTGCTCTGGGAATACCGAGCATTTTCCATGACTGACGCAATATTGCCCTACAGAGTTTCTGGTAGCCCCAGTAATAGTTAAGGGAGAAAAACTTATATACATGTACCACATCTTTTTTATGGGATATTACACAGCCATAGGCAAAGATGAAATATTGCCATTTGTGACAACATGAATGGATCTTGAGATTATCATGCTAAGCAAAATATGTCAGACAGAAAAAGTGGAGAAACATATGACTTCACTCATATGTGGAATATAAGACTGAAAGCAACAAACCAACAAGACAAACAAGGACTCATAAACACAGATAGCAGTTTAGTGGTTAAGAGAGTGAAGTGCAGGGAGGTCGATAAGGGTAAAGAGCATCAAATATATGGTGAGAGAAGGAAGTTTAACTCTGAGTGGTGAACACACAATGCAATATACTTATGATGTGTTATTAAACTATACACTTGAAAACTATAAATTTAATTAAAAATCCCAGTAAATTTAATTAAAAAAAATAAGAGAAAGCAAACTTGTGTCACAGCGCTACCTACTGGAAAACAAAAGAAACTCTTCTACTTCCTAAACAGTTGAGTTAAATATTTTAAAAAGAATAGAAGAAAACTCAGAAAAACAGTTTAATGAACTCAGAAATAAAATTGATGAACAAAGGAGTACTTTACCAAAGAGATTGCACTATTAAAAATAAACATATTCTGCAACCAAAGGACTCAATAAATGAAATGAAGAATGACCTGCCAAGCTTAGGAAATAGAGCAGACTATGTGGAGAAAAGAATTAGTGATATTAAAGTAGAAATGTAGAAATGACACAGGTAAAGGAGAGAGTTGAGAGTGAAAAATGGAAGTATGCTATGAAAACTGTCTGAGTCTATTAGAAAGAGCAATATCAGAATAATGGGTACCTCAGAGGGAGAAATGAGGGAGAAGGAATCATAGAGCTTATTCAAAAAATAATGGACAAAACAGCCAAAGTTATGGAAAGATGTGGACTTTCAGATACAGATGGCTGATGGAACACCTAATTATCTCAATCCAAAAAAGCCTTCTCCAAGTCGCAGTATATTAAATCTGTCAAAAGCTGACTACAAAAGGGAAGTCCCAGTCAAGATGGCAGAGCAGGTAAATGCTGTGCTAACCTCCTCTCATGACCACATCAGAAGTATAACTGAATTACAGAATGAGCACTATTGAGAACTGCCTGGTAAACAAAATTCCCGTATCTCAGAATACAAATAAGAAGCTACCACTTACTGGAGATGTGGAACCGACACCTCCCATACCCATGGTATAGTGGTTAAAAAATGGGTGGGATACCTCACCCTGCTTCCCTATGAGGAGCAAGAATTCCAACCCCCACCGAGTTCCCAGGACCAGGTCTCCAGTGCTGGGAAGAGAAGTCCCCGTTACATCTGTCTGTAAAAACCAGAGGAAATTGTGGCTGAATGAGATGGAGGACTGCTGGACCTGGGTACTGTAGGTCTTAAAGGGACTGCACACCGAATTGCTCATAAACTCACTCACTACTCACTCACTTTGAGCTCCAGCTTACGGACAGCAGCTCAAAAAAATGCCAAAGACACATGGGGAGAAAAAGAATTGTCTGGCAAAAAGGCAATGGTAAGAGGGACAGCTCTGTCTGGAACCCAAGTACTGGCTGACGCCATTGTTACTTTGTTACATTGGTACTTGGCTGAGCCCTTCCCCCACCCAGCTGGCAGGGGCAAGTGGGTACCAAAATGAATGTTTCATTAACTTAGCTAACACTCTTTGCCATGCGCGAGTGATTCCCCGAGATCATGCCACATCCAACGCCCGACCAACCACAACTAGTTACAGCGACAATTCTATATGAATTCCCAGCCTCGGCTTGCATTGAAAACCTTCTAAAAATCCCTCAAAGGTTTACAAACCCCAAATAGGCAGTATTTGGCCTTGGTGTGCCCCATACCTCTTGTCAACTAGCCCCGAGGCTTGCACTAGTAGAAGCTGACCTCGGTTTACATCTTAGCCTCTCCAAGGTGCCTCCAAGCCCAGTACAGGTGGCAAACCATCTTCGGATCATTTTGTAGCTTTAATTAGGTTGCAGGCATGACTGACCTTAGTCTACACCATAGTCCTCTCCAAAGATGCCTCAAACCAACACACTCAGTGGCCAGCTACAGACCACACAGGAGCACAACCCAACCTGTTTCACAAACAACACACTAAACGAGTGGATGAACAGGCACCAGAGAACCACTGAAGTGAATCCCACTGTGTGGCGTCAGCCACTGCATGATAGCACATCCATTGTAGTCGTAGCCATTCTTCACAGGCAGTCAGCCTGAGGGTCAAACCCTCCCATTGACATCTCAACAACAATCAACACTCGGTTACACAGGAGGCCACAAACAACCCACACAAGGGACACTCCTGCAGCACCTGGCTCAAGTGGCAAGGAAGACAGAGCAATGAGTTCCAGGACATATACTACATAAGGTCACTCTACCAAGATGGGAGACATGGAAGATCTATCCAATATTTGGAAACAAACACAGAGAGGCAGCCCGAAGGAAGAGACATAAAGATATGTCTCAAATGATAGAACAGGACAGAAATCCAGGTAATGCACTAAACAAAATGGAAACAAGCAATCTACCAGAGACAGAGTTCAAAACACTTGTTATAAGAATATTCAGTGAATTTAGGAGAAGAGTAGATTAACTCAGTGACAACTTCAACAAAGAGACAGGATACATAAAAAAGAAACAGTCAGAAATGAATACAGCAACTGTTCTGAAGAATATATTAGAAGGAGTCAACAGTAGATTAGATGAAGCAAAAGATTGAATCATAGATTTGGAAGACAAGGTGGTGGAAAACACACAATCAGAACAAAAAACAATAAAGAATAACAGAATGAGAATAGTTTCAGGAACCTCTGGGACAACATCAAGCATACCAACATTTGCATCATAGGGGTACCAGAAGGAGAAGAAAGAGAGAAAGCTGTTGAAAACATTTCTAGCCCGATGAAGGAAATAGGTGTACAATTCCAGGAAGCTCAGAGTCCTAAACAAGATGAACCTAAAGAGGCCCACATGAAGGCACATCATAATTAAAACATCAAAGCTTAAAGAGAAAAAGAGAATCTTAAAAGCAGCAAGAGAAAGTTGGTTAGTTGCCTCCAAGGTAGGTCCCATAAGACTCTCAGCTGATTTCTCAATAGAAACTGTGCTGATTAGAGAGGACTGGAAGGAAATATTCAAAGTGATGAAAAGCAAGGACCTACAACCAAGATTACCAGCAAAGATGAAATTTAGAATTGAAGGACAGATAGAGAGCATTCCAGACAAGAAAAGCCAAAGGAGTTCACCATCACCAAATCAGGATTACAAAAAATATTAAAAAGATTTCTTTAAAAGGAAGAAGGGAAGAATTCCCAAATCGGGATGGACCCACCCTAGTGGGTAGTGGTGGATCACTGGGAGAGAGATCGGGGCTGCAGAGGCTCCCCTGAAGGAGAGGGACATCATGGGCACATCTGGGGCTTCCCAGCCCAGGGAAGGGGAGAATCCAATAACTCTGACTGTAGAAACTCCAGGGCATTTTGGCCATCTGGGTGAGATGGAAGGCACTGAGCCTCTAGATGTGCCTTTGTAGGACTCGCACAAATTTTTATGACTTGGACCGAGGACATCGGTTGTGGGTCTGTGTAGGATTTATTCTGAAAAAGTCTCCATTACCTGGAGTCAGAAAGAGGGCTGTAAAGGCAAAAAATATTTTGTTTAGTCCAGTCCCCCTACAGACCACACACACTTGATAGTGCAGACCCATGCCACAGAGACATAAGGACTTGCGGGTCTAGGATCAGCCTGCCCAGCCTAATCTGCAGACTGCCAGAGACAGTCATTTATGGTTGGCTGCCAAGCCTTTAACTGAGTGATTTAGAGTGAAGTGGGCGGCCATTGTTGTGAGCAGCATTTCTAATTCCAGCAACAGTGGCCAGAGATGTGAGCCCCATATCAGAGATAAGATCAGACAGATTGCTGCTGCCAATATGACCTTGAGCAAATATCTGGGACTTGGGGGCCAGTCTCAGACAGCAGTTGGTCTTGCTGTGATCTGGGTCATGTTACAACAGGAATTTACAACAGTTACCAAATGTCCAGCAAGACTGAGGCTGTTTAGATCTGACAGCAACTGTCTCTCAGAGACGCCACTCCACCCAACCCGCAGACTGCCTGTGATAAGTATTACTGCCTTGCTGCCAAGCTCAGCTCCCAGGATTCAGAACCAAGTGTTCACAGTGGGGTGGCCATCATTGTGAGTGGTCTTTCCAATCACAGCACAAGTGGCCAGCCCTGTAAGCTACATTTCTACTCCCAGCAGGCAACCAGTGCTATGAGCCACACTTCATCGGTAGGGATAGGCAGATCACTGCTGCCATACAAACTTGGGCTGATGTCAAGGGCCTGTGGGCCAGTATAAGACAGCAGCTTGTCTTGCTGTGACTCGAGTCTTATGTGGGAACTAACAACAGTTACCAAATTAGCAGCAAGGCTGAGGCTGTATTGACCTGACTGCCACTGTCTCTCTGAGACCCCGCCCCACCCAACCTGCAGACTGCCTGGAACACTGTTCTTGGCTTGCTGCCAAGTTCAGCTCCAAGAGATCCAGGACCAAGTGTTCACAGCTGGGAGCCATCATTGTGAGTGGCCTTTCGAATTGCAACAAAAGTGGCCAGCCCTGTAAGCTACATTTCAAATCGCAGAGAGTGAGCAGTGCTATGACCCTCATTTCAACAGAAAACTTGGTGGATTGAGAGATGTTCCCATCTCTCCCGCTGTAAAAACTAAAAGCTGAACGTCGAACTCAACAAAGAACACCCAAAATACACACGAGCATGTCTGAGCATCGGATTTTCACATAAAACCTATCACAGATACTTTGTCATTGTATAAAGCAAGGATCCAAAAGGCTTCAATGACACCTACTAGAAACCACAAAAAAGCACTTTCTTTGCAACAGGCTACAGGCAGACCTTCATGTAATTAACTTTCTTTCTTGAAAATAGCATATTACACTTCCATTAATGCTCAGGCGGAGATAGATTCCATTAAACCCCATGAATGAAAAAGGTGACAAGGCCTCTCAGAAAGAAAGAGAAAAAATTCCAGTAAATGAGCTTATAGACATAGAAATAAGAGATGTAATTGACAGAGAATTCAGAATGATACTTCTGAAAAAATTCAATGAGATTGAAAACAAATCATATCAACAATTTCAGGAATTGAAAAACAAGTTGATGCGCAGAGTAAGGAGATTGGAACCCTCAAAAAGAACCAAATAGAACATCTGGAAATGAAAAACACTGCAAGAGTGGAAAAATGAAATAGCAAGCTTGGGAAATAGAGCTGACCAAGTGGAGGAAAGGATCAGTGCTATCAAAGACAGAAATGTAGAGAGAAACCAGAAGGAAGAAGAAAGTAACGGAAATGAATAATAATGAAAGAGAAATACAAGATCTAGCTGATAACATCAGGAGAGGAAACATAAGAATAGGAATTACTGAAGGCGAAGAAAAGAAGCAGAGACTAGAAAACATTTGCAGACAAATAGTGGATGAGAATTCCCCAAATCTAAGAAATGAGCTGGAGTTCAGAATTCAAAAAGTCAAAAGGACATCCAAGTATCTCAACCCCAAAAGGTTTTCACCAAGACACATTGACAGAATTCTCAGGGCAGCCAGGGAAAGAAAATGATAAGATATAAAGATAAACCCATTAGATTATCATCGTACTTCTCAGCACAAACCTTACAAGCCAGAATGGAACGGAATCAAATATTTAAAATATTAAGTGAAAGGAACTACCAGCCTAGAATAATGTATCTCGCTAAGCTATCATTTAGATGTGAAGGAGAAATTAAAAACTTTCCAGACATACAAAAAGAGAGGGAATTCTCCACTACGAAACAGGAAATACTGAAAAGTGTCAGCTCGTTTAAAACAAAATAGTAGAAACAATAAAAATACATAATCAGGAGTAAGTGATTATAAGGTACATAAAAACATAGGAGTGCAACCCTTACCAAGAACCAGGGCATTATAGCTTAAATAATAAGAAGTGCATTATAACAAGTTAGTAATGAACATTCAGCATATGTAGGGACAAATTGAGACAACAATGGCTAAAAAGAGGATAATTCAAATATCCAAATTCACAAAGGGTAATGAAGATAAGGCACGCAGAGAAGAAAATGCACAACTGAATATTTAGAAGTACGCTTTTCACATTGGTAATGGTAAACACACACCAAAGATTCATAACTGAAGTATATAACATAAAACATAAAGAAGCAGAGGCAAAACCCAGAAAAGCCAAACAAAATAAAGAAAACAGAAACACAAGGATAAGGAAGAAATGGAAACTTCAAGCTATCAGAAAGCAAAAGATGAAATGGCTATAAAAAGACCTCGTATTTCAGTAATCACCCTAAATGTAAAAGGACTGAACTCACCAATAAAAAGGCACAGAATTGCAGAATAGATCAAAAAACAAAACCCGACCATATGGTGCCTCCAGGAGTCACAACTCAGCTCCAAAGACAAATATAGCCTGAAAGTGAAAGGGTGGACAATGATATTCCAAGACAATGACATTTAGAGAAAAGTATGAATAGCAGTACAAATATCAGATGAACTAGAATTCAAAATAACAAAGGTAAAGAAAGATACTGAGGGGCACTTCATAATGAGAAAGGGAATCATGCACCAAGAAGATATAACACTTACTAATATCTATCGTCACAATTGGAGGCCCCAGAAATATGTAAAGCAATTACTACCACAAAAAAGAGAGAAACAGATGAAAACACTATCATAGTAGGGGATCTAAATACCCCACTCTTTGATATGGACAGATCATCCAAACAGAAATTCAATATGGGAATAACATTCTTAAATGACACATTCAAACAACTCGGCATAATTGACATTTACAGAGCCTTCCATCCCCAAAAAGCTGTGTAACCTTTCTCTTTAGTGCACATGGAACATTCTCAAGATTCGATCACATAAAACATATGAAAGACACACACACACACACACACACACACACACACACACATATAGATATAGTGAAAACAGCAAGACTCTATTTAAAATAAATCAAAGAAGACACAAAAAAGTGGAAAGCTAGTCCGTGTTCTTGAATTGAAAGTATCGACATGGTTAAAATGACCTTACTACCAAAAGCTTATACAGATTTAATGCAATCCCCATTAAATCATATTCACATTTTTTAAAGAGATAGAACAAAAAATCATGACTTGTATGGAAGCACAAAAGAACCTGAATTGCCAAAGCAATTCCTAAGAAAAAAGAATGAGGATGGAGGCAGCACTCTGCCCGACTTCAAATTATATTAAAAAGCGACAGTAATCAAACCAGTATGGTATTAGCAGCAAAACAGTCACATGAACCAGTGAAACAGAATTGAGAGTCTAGAAAGAAACATTTATATGGGCAAATAATTTTCAACAAAGGAGCCAAAAACCTAAAGCGGAGAAAGTAAAGGCTCTTAAGTAAATGGTGCTGGGAAAACTGGAAAGTCACATGCAAAAGAATGAAACTAGACTGTTGTCTATCTTCACATACTAAAATTAACTCAAACTGGATAAAGGATCTGAGTATAAGACCTGAAACAATAAATAGCATAGAATAAAACTTAGGAACTAAACTCAAGGACCTTGAACTTAAAGAGGATTTTATGAATTTGACCTCAAAGATAAGGGAAGTAAAAGCTACAGTAAATGAATGAGATTACATCAAACTAAAAAGCTTCTGCTCAGAAAAGGAAACCATCTACAAAGAGACAACCATCTGCATGGAAAAACATATTTGCAAGCAATGCCTCTGATAAGGGCCAAATATCTAAAATATACAAAGAACTCACCAGACACAAAAACAAGAAAAACAAATAACCCAATCAAAAAATGGGCAGGGGATATGAAGAGATGTTTCTCCCAAGAGGAGATACAAATGGCCAACAAACATATGAAAAGATGTAAATCAAAACCACAATGAGATACCATCTCACACCTGTTGGAAGGGCTATCATCAACAGGACAAGTAACAAATGCTGGAGAAGATGTGGAGAAAATGGAACCCTCATACACTGCTGTTAGGACTGCAAATTAGTACAGCCACTATGGCAAAGAGTATGGAGATTCCTCAAAAAACTAAGAATTTATCTACCATACGATCCAGCAATCCATCTACTGGGTATTTACCCCAAAGACTTGAAAACACATATTTGAAAATATGTTTGCATACTGATATTCACGGCAGCATTATTCACGGTGGCCAGGACATGGAAGCCACTGAAGTGTTTTACAACAGATGATTAGCTAAAGAACCTGTGGTACATATGTACAATGGAATATTACACAGCCATAAGAAGACACGAAATACAGCCATTCGTGACGACATGGATGGAACTTGAGATAATCATGCTAAGCAAAATAAGCCAGACTGAAAAAGTTGGAAATCACATGGTATCACTTATATGTGGATATAAACCTAAAAGCAAAGAAGGACCAAGACAAACAAACGGAGACATATAGACATGGACTATAGACTAGTGGCCACCAGAGTAGAAGGTGAGGGAGGAGGAAGAGACACAGATTGGGTAAAGGGGTTCAAATGTAGGGGGATGGGGGAGAATGAAGTGGGTAAAGGGGATCAAATATATGGTAGCTAAAGGAAACTGGACTTTAAGTATTAAACACACAATAGAATATACAGATGTTAAAATGTAATGTACACCTGAAAATTATATAATTGTATTAACCAATGTTACCCAATAAATTTAATTTAAAAAATGACTGAAAAAAAAAGATGTAAGGTGGCTGAATGGAAAAGAAATCAAGATTCATACATATGCTGCCGGCGCGATACATGCTCAGATAGACAGGCACTGTCTAAAATAAAGGGATGGAAATAGATATTAAATGAAAATGAAAATGAGAAAACAAGTTGGATAACAATATGCATCTCACACAAGTCGACTTTTAAACAAGAGACAAAGAACGACCCAGTAATCCCACTTCTGGGTATGTATCCAAACGAATTCAAAAAGCTACTTCGAGGGGATATGTGAATCCATATGTTCATTGCAGCATTATTTTCAGTGTACAAAATATAGAGGCACCCTGGGGGTCCATCCACAGATGAATGGATAAAGAAGAGGTGATACATATATTCAGTGGAATATTACTTAGTCATAAAATGAATGAAATCTTCCCATCAGCAAAAACCTGGGTGGACCTAGAGGGTATCGTGCTGACTAGAATAAGACAGAGGACAAATGCTTTATGATTTCACTTATGTGGAATCTAAAGAACAACAACAACAAAATCAACAAATGGAAACATACTTATAGATGCAGAGAACATTTCAACTTTGCCAGATATGAGGGAGATTGGGGTGGGGGTGGGGAGACTTTTAAGACGTTCAAAATTCCAGTTATGAAAACAATCACTTGGATAGAAAGTACAACCCTAGGAATATAGCCAATAATATTGTAACAACTATGTATGGTGTCAGATGGGTAATAGACTTATTGTGGTGATCACTTCCGAAGCTATATAAATGTCAAAACACTAAGTTATACACCTAAAAATAATATAATATTGTATGTCAACTGCAATTAAAATAATTTCATTTTAAAAAGAAAAGAGAAAAAAATGGATATGATATGGGCCATTAGAATTAGTATTATGAAATAAAATTTTCAAACAGTATTATGGAAAAAAATTTACAAGAGGGTATGCTTGTAAAATTAAATGGCAGAACTATTTCTATTAGAAAACTAAAAGAATAAACTATTTTAAAATGTATTTAATGTGTGAAAAGAGAAACACTGATCAACTTTGCTTTGCAATTATTTCATCACCTGTGAGACGGTATATATATGCATGTATTAGCAATTTACTTTCCTCATGAGAAATTATCTGGTAGAGCACTTTGCTTTTGTATAGTGGAGCGGGACTATTTACATTCCTGTCTCTGATCACATTCTTTCAAAAGCGAATTGAAGGTTTGTTAGTTTATTTTTTTTACCAAATGACTCTTTGCCATTTAGTTTTTAATGTTTCTATAGACATATTTGTGGAGATGTATAACTAAATATACGTCTATATATAATATATGCATACATATATAAATATATTTATCTATATACATTTTATGTGGTCCAGCCTATCAAGAATTCCATTTATCAGGAATTCTATTATCAAAATGACAAACTAACAAATGCTAATGAGGACGTGAAGTAAAGGGAACACTTTTACACTGTTGGTGGAAATGTAAATGGAACTAGGGCTACAAACATGATCCAGTAATCTCACCGTGGGTGTTTGCTGACTTGATTTATGAATCAGTGTGTTTATGATGCCGACAAGAGAAGTGAACATTAACTTCAGCAGCGCGAAGTTCGGTGTTGCCAATTAAATGATATCAATGGAAGTCCAATTAGAGGAGGAATGAGAGGCACAAAGTGCTTCCAGTAAAAGTTGTCCAATTTATTATTGATTAAGAAGTGCAGAGAAATTGGGTGTTAGCTGTGGAGGAATAGAAAGTGAAGTGAGGGCATTTCTTTTTAGTCTTAAGATGTGGCATAGCTGACTGTTTTCATGTCAATGAGAAATTCCCAGACCAAGGAATGCTTGCACTTATATCTTTGCCACAGGTTTTCATGAGACAAACATCTCACAGTATCTTCCCTCACCCTGGGTTTCACATTAAAAAGTTTATTTCCTATCTGACAAGAGGAATGCTAATGAGCTTTACTTTGTGAATATATTGTTACTTGTGAGGCAGTATATATAAGTGCATTTGTTAGTCATTTGCTTTCTTGATCACAGGTTTCCTGCAAGAGCTCTTTGTTTCTCTGTGGTGGGATTGGAGTGTTTGCATTCCTGTGTTTTATCACATTCCTTCATAAAACAATTGGAAGTTTATTCTTTTTTCCACAACAAGACTGGTTGAACTTTAGTTTTCTTTTTTATGTTTGTATAGATATATTTGTGGAAATGTATAAGAGTATAAATTTAGTGTGTTTGTGTCTATCAGGAATTCTATCTATTAGGAGTTCTATTATCAAAATGACCAAAGATAATATTTTCTGGTGAGGATGTGCAGAAAGGGAAGCACTGGTACAGTGTTGCTGGAAATGTAAATTGGAACAAAGCTATTATAAATATTTTAGCCATTTAGCTATACATTTTATTCTATTCCCTCCAATTTTCTGTAAAATAGAATTGTTTTCACCAAGTGTGTGGCTGGAAAGTGTTACATGGTGTGGTCGCTGAAGTTCACACTTGTGGAATCCACCATCATCCACCATCATCCAAGTGTCACCAACTGGTATGTCTGAGATGACACCTGCACTCATTGGGTCCTTAAATGGGCTCATCTGTGACACTGTCTCTACATGTGCATCACCATCCAGTGTCTTTCAAGTCAGAAGCCTTTGCATTAGACCTGCGTGATCACTTTCGTGAAGGCCACAGGGTATAACGGTCAGGAGCATAGATCCTGGGCCCAGGATGCCTGGTTTTAAATTCAAGCTCTGTTGCTTACTACCTGTGTGACCCTGGCCAAAAATTGAACGACTCTGTGCTTCGGCCTGGTAAGAATAGTATGTGTTATACAGGATTTTTGTGAGGATGGAAAGAATTAATGCCTCAGAACTGTGCCTGGCACAGGGTAATGACTTCATGTGTGGTGTTCGTTTTCTTCAGCATGTTAAATACCTGAAATCATCTTGTGTGTATCTCTTTATCTTTGGTTTACAGCATGTTTCTTCCCACTCTAAATGTCATAGTGACTCTCATCAGTGCAGCACTTGGCACATCACATTTGCTCAGTAAATATTTGGCAGATATATTCATTTATATATCCTCTACCTTCATCAAATGTCCTCATACCCCTTAAGTGACAGCCATATATCCCTCTACTCCAACATTTACTTTCTTAACTCTTCTCAATGATCTGGAATTGCTTCCAAGCCCCACCAGTTGTTAGCTCCATGACCTTGGGCAGTCACTTCTCTGATGTAGTCAAGTTCCCTAAGACCAACCTCAGGTTCAATGAGGACCTACAAAACTCAGCAAAACTGTTGCATTCGCACTACAGTTTATACAGTGGAAATGTGCAGATAACAACAGCAAAGGGAAGATGTACATGTGATAGGGTCTAGGAGAGACCAGGAGTGAGCTTTCAGTTGTCTCTTCCAGTGGAGTTGTATCAACAGCACTTCATTCTCTCAGCGATGATGTGTGACAACACGCCTTGGGTATTGCCAACTAAAGAGGCTCACCTGAGCCTTGGTGTCCAGGGGTTTTGTTGGGGTTCTTTCACATAGACATGATGCCCGCCTGCATTGTTTTTAGTCTCCAGCTCCTCCGGAAGTTAAGCTGATCCTGTGTAGCCCAAGGTCCTCCCATAAAACACATTCTAAGCATAGAAGATCTATCCACAGTGGCCCAAGGTCCCCAGATAAACAAAGCAACTCTTTTCAGGGAGGGCATTGAAAAGGCTTTGAAGCTATCTCTGAGGAGCCAGACAAGAGCCAAACCTTTCTTTGGAATGTGCAGGATTTGGACAACACAGGTCTGCTAAATTAATCTTTATTGCATACCTGGAATTCTTCAGCCTCAGTTTCCATATCTGTAATATAAAGAAAATAATGGTTCCCTCTAAGAAGGGACCCTCACTCAATCAGAAGGCTTTACACCAACCTCTGTCGCATTAGCCTTTCTTTTCAGCATTCCCAGGTGATAATAATAACAGCTGACTCTCAAAAAACACTGGCCTCTTGCCTGGCACTGTTCTCTTTGCTGTATGAAAATTAAATGTAATCTGCATAGCAACTCTACCATGTTGATGCAATTATGTTTCCATCTTTGCCAAAAGGAAGAACCAAGGCACGGAGAACTTCAGACAACCTCCCTAAGTCACACAACTGCTATGCAAATTCACACAGCTGCTAAGTAGTGAACTTGGATCTGGATCCCTATAATCTGGCTCTAGGGTCCAGAAACTGCTGAGCATCCAGTCATTCACTTAGCTGAAATTCACACTGGTTGTGCCATTTATTTAATAACTGTTTTTGGAGGAAAGTGACATTAAGACATCTCAGTTCATTCATTTTGCTTCCCGTGGGTGAGGACATTTTGTCTGGAAGCCCACACGACTTAGGAGAAAAAATCTAAAGTTAAATTGGAGATTTTGTGCCATTACCTGGTGCAGAGAATTTCCCATTGCATAATTGTAAATGTGGTTCTGAATTTGAGTTCTTTGGACATTAAGATAGGGCAATACCTCATTATTAAAATTAAGGATAAGCCTTCTACCATCAAGTTTTTGCTCTATGTTTTTACATTTTAAAAATTTTTATGTTAATTCAACATAACATTATTTTCCCTTCTATACTCTTCAGTATTCTCTCTTAGTTAATTTCAACATAAAAATGGGTTACTGAGTCTGTTTATGTGCATATATGTGAGTGAGTGTGTTTATTTATTAAATAATCATATATAAATACATGTATACATAAGC
This sequence comes from Rousettus leschenaultii, assembly GCA_015472975.1. Lineage (NCBI taxonomy): Eukaryota > Metazoa > Chordata > Mammalia > Chiroptera > Pteropodidae > Rousettus > Rousettus leschenaultii. The sequence goes on along the minus strand of BNJM01000244.1, from coordinate 232,419 downwards.
AGACTACTAGCCAATGAGAGAAATCTTTGCCTCAACCAGTTTTTCCACAGATTTCATGTGTTCTGCACCACAATTATCAGAAATATTATTATCCAGTTTTATCATCAGAAATAAGAAAACAGGCTCAGGGAGATTCCATTTTTTACAGATATGTAACAATGCAATTAAAGCTTTCATACAGTTCCTTGAATGATGTGTAAATGGACCCATTCAATATAAACTCTTAGTTTGTTAGGTCCCTTTGATTCAGCAATTTGTACATTTTAAATATGTGCTACATATTACATATAATCAATCACACTGCAGTCAAATAAAAAACAGGAAAACAATCTAATGATTCCTTGTCCTAGGTAGCATGTAGAGCACAGGTAGCTTGAGTCATACTTTAATGGAGAAGGGTTAAATATCATTTACTATAAAGCTAATTGTTTTACATGAGTATAAAAACAGTGACATTAATTGAATGAAAATTACTTTAGGCAAACTCATTGTTCTGTAAACTAGAAGATTATACTGCATATATAAATAAATTTTCATAAATTGGTTCAACACAGGGGTGCATTACAGCCTCACACAACATCATGGATGAGCTGGAGATACACGATGTACAGACTTCAAGATGATGCTGACCCATGAGTATCTGAGCAAAGATCAGACAACTCCAATCGTATAATCCCATTTGATATAAATGGTATCATTTAGTTCAGCTTGGTATACAGCATTAGCTATCAATACAATAAAAAGAATGAATGAAGACAATTATAATTACTGGCTATTTTTAAATTATGGGCATGTTTTCTGCTATTTGGCCATAGCATTTAAAATCATTCTGTTACTTAAATTTATTTTGGATAACTGGTTTAACAATTGACTCTATTAAGGGTCACTTTTACATAACCAGGAGAGGTTGGAAAGATGTGCATTTTAGCAGAAACTCTGAAGAAATCCTAAGAATTGGCCGGAATTCAAGTTCTCCTGTGAATCACGCAGTAATCTTGAAGATGGAAGAATTTCTTGCATATGAGAAGCTATAAAAGTGGTGATAGTAACATTGTTCCTTCACTATTTAGTTAGTTATTATGACAAAATAATAAAAGTGAGATATTTTGTTTAGACTGTAGGGAAGTCATATTTTTAGGCAGCACTGCAATTTTGGAGGACAAAGAGGACAGTAATTTAGTAATGAAATGTAAATACACCAACCATTCTTCACCTGAATTAAAACAAACCCTCACACCTGGAATCCATGCTTTATACTTCAGGAGTTGATTACAGCATGCAAAAGAAATCTTTGCATAACAACCATGAGTAATGCTTCCTTGTGCATAAGGTCATTTCTTTCTAAAGAGCATGTCACGTAAATCTATTTATCAAATTTGTGACTCTCCTTGGAGATATATATTTGATGATTAATTTTCTTCCTAGGTTCTATGAAAGACTTTGTGGATACCAAATTCTATAAGAGAATAAAAGCAGAAGTCCAGTTAAAACCAGCAGCAAGTTAAAGTCTACATTATCATTAAGAGCAGTCAAGGGAATGAAATTGAATAGAAGAGACTCAAACAGACAACTATTTCACTTGTTTCTGTGATAAACATCAAATAAATGAACTTAGTCAAGAAGTGTAGTTTGCAATATGTGAGTTATCCAACTCATGAAGACACTTTAGTAACACAAATGAGAATTCTAAAGACAATATGACCATTTGAGAAGAAATTATTTTTATTTTCATTGTTTGAGGGCTCTGATTTCACTGTATTTACTATAAAATGCACTTGCAATAGGGTGGAGGATGGACAAGGAGGTGAAAGCTTCCATCACAGGGTAACTTGATAGATAGCAGGAACCTAGCTGGGCTTTAAGGAACTGATTCTATTCTGGCTGGGGGTAAACCCACATAATTAAATTTCACAGTTATAAAATTATCACTCTGAATTGAAGAATCAGAGGCATTTTGTTGTAGACGTAATTTAATCGACAGATGTTAACTTAAAATTTAGAGCGGAAAAACACTCACTGCATTAATATTATGGGTTAGGGTTTCTTATACATTTCCTAAATACACCTACTATTTTTTTCTTTTGATACAATTTACAGCTGTGGTAAGAAGGGCAGCACAGTCCTGGCTCAGACACAATTTTCAGCTTCAGAAAGTCCATCAGTCCCGCAGTAGGCTGTCACTGCTAAATCTGTGGTTTCCTGAGGTCTCAGAGCTCTCAGTTTCCCAAGCAGTGTGCTATTCCATGTAAGCTCTTCCCGCATATAGATAATAAATCATGCAGTTCTAAGCATGGCATAATTCAACTACTCTGAAAGATGTGGCTGCAGGGTAACTGCCGACTTCCTCTTCAACTGTGTAATCTTCTTTTCATGATGAACACTCTAAACACATGTAAACTTGCTCCTGAGTTTCTATCATTATTGGAAGAGATGTGATCTTCCCCTTGTCAGCTTGTGGAGGCCCTGCATTTTCCAGTTGTCTTAAAAGCTGGGTTATGCTGGCATCAAGCCCTGAGAGAACTCCCAGGCATTGTTCCCAAGGTTGGAGTGCAGCATCCCCCTCCAGGAAAAAGGGTGTGGGGATCCTGGAACTGCAGAATTTGCAAACACTCCAGCAAAGAACTATTGTATTATTCTTTCCATTGCTGGAAATCTACCAGAATGAGTACTTCTATGTGATCTATATCTCCCAATTAATGGCAACCTCGAAGGCCGACTTGGTCCCCAGAGTCAGTGTGAGTTTGGTGACCTCTCTCATTGGCTCTATTATCTTGGTCCAGTGGATTGCTACTTAGAAATTGCTGAAAATCTTGTACAATTATTGTGAGGTTTAAATTGTGCCTAAGCTCTTCAAAATGTGTTATTTTTACCTGGCTGCCACTGCCACCAAAAAAGCTGGAATCATCTATCTCTTCTTCAATAAAGCCTGATTCATATCTGGGATGATACATATTCTGGGAATTTGGGGCGGCCCTTGCCCTTCCAAAAGTGGCAGAAAAACCAATGCCTGGTGGTAGCGGTCCCAAAGCTCCCCTTTGCTGCCTCTGACAGTGCTTCCTCAGAATGGCCATCTGTCTGTTCAGGAAGCAGCATTCATCATAGGAGTTTCCCATCTTTGAGAGGCAGCAGAGCAAAGAGGAGATAGAGTAGACGGTGACCCCAAAGCCATCTTCCAACACCAAAGAGCCTCAGGTCAGAAGGAATTATTTTTGAGATCAATATTTCTTCAATTAATACATGGGATTTTCCAACCATTTTTGGTTTAAATGTGGAAAACATTGTGAGCTGGGAAATTTTTCAAAGAGAAAATATCTATATATTACAGCAGAAAGAATGATAAACAATTACTTACATTGTATAGAAAAGATGAAAAAATGAATGGAAACTCCAGCAAATAAGTAAAGAGGGCACATTCTATTTCCACAGTTTTCAGGTTCCACGGCTTTCAGGCCTCCAAACACCAAAAGTTCTTCAGCCCCAGGACAGTCGTCCCTTTCATAGCTGCCATCCCACAGAATCTTTTCAAAGCCCCCTTTAGGTCTTTGTTCCTGAGACTGTAGATGAAGGGGTTCAGCATGGGTGTGACCACAGTGTACATCACTGAGGCTACTGCACCTGAATGTGAGCTGTGAGTATCAGCAGAGCTGAGGTACACCCCTAGACCTGTGCAATAAAATAAGAAGACAACAGAGAGGTGAGACACACAGGTAGAAAATGCTTTAAACTTCCCTTGAGCTGATGGGATTCCTCGTATGCAGGAAACAATCTTGGAGTAGGAGTAAAGGATACCAGCAAAAGGAACACAAGCCAGCAGCACTGCTGATAAATATATCACCAGGTTATTAAGAAAGGTGTCAAAACAGGCAAGTTGGAGTATCTGACTGATTTCACAGAAAAAGTGGGGGATTTTCAAGACTGTACAGAAAGAGAGCCGCAACACCATTAAGCAATGTGACAAGGAATTCAGGGTACTCATGATCCAGGACACCAGAAGCAGCAGACCACAGAGCCGGGAATTCATGATGACTGTGTAGTGTAGGGGGTGACAGATGGCCACAAAGCGGTCATAGGCCATCACGGTCAGAAGTAAGTCATCCAATGCCCCAAAGAGAATAAAAAAGCAAATCTGTGTGATGCAGTCTTTATAGGTGATGACTTGGCTCTGTGTTTGGATGTTCAACAGCATCTTTGGGACGGTGCTGGAGACGAAACAGATGTCCGCGAATGAGAGGTTGCAGAGGAAGAAGTACATGGGTGTGTGGAGGTTGGAGTCTGAGCTGATGGCCAGGATGATGAGCAGGTTTCCAAATATGGTGATAAGGTACATGGAGAGGAAGATCCCAAAAATGAGGGGCTGCCGTTCTGGTTCCTCTGAAAATCCCAGGAGAAGAAATTCTAAAATTTGTGTCCCATTTCCTGGTTCCATGTGGTCAAGACTTTGACTGAAAATTTAAAAAAAAGTAACATGATTAATTTTTATATGTATTACTAACGTGAAATGCTCTATTTTATATTTTAACTGTAAATTGTATATATGACATATGTATGGTTTTGTAGATTTTGAGCCCTTTAAGGAAAATCACATGACATCTCGATTTACAAATTCCTTCCATTCTCTTAGCAGTTTGCCAAATAAATCATTTATATATTGCTTCAATGAGAAATTTTTTACACACCGAGGAATGAATGCTGAGTCATTGCCATTTTCTAGACGAGGAGTACTGGGTCCTTAAAAACAGAAGTCGCTATAATCTAAAGATAGAGAAGGACTATAAGGAAGTCAAAAATCATACACAATGTTATATGGTGCATGTGCTTTGAAGAAAAGGAAAGTAGGTATACGAGATCTTAGACATGCATTTTATTTTTAATGGAATTGAGAAAGTCTTGAAAACAAGGTACTGTTTGAACAGAGACCTTAAGAAAGACACAGGAAAGACAAAAGATTTGGGAGAAGTGTGAAGCCTAAGTGGGAAAGAGCCAGTGAAAAAGTGCTGAGATTGGCAGTTGCCTCAAGTAATCACACACAAGGAAGCGATGTGGTAAGTGGAATGAGAAAGAGGGAGTTGATAAGGATACTGTCAGAGAACGTGGTGGAATGACATGGCCTGTCTGCTACAGATGAAACTTCAAGACCCAGGGATCACTCAATTACATATTGTTCATTAAACTTTATTTTCTTTGCAAGGAATCCTGTGAGAAGTGATGCCTTGTTTATTCCCATCTCTTTATCGACATTCTGGATCTGTATTTTAAAGGACACATTTCAGAGTATTTGAGCTAGGTATCCCGGCCCCAGCAAGGGGAGAAATGCTCAGCTCCACAAAACACACACTCACACCCACAGACACACACACACTGTGTCCACCTGGGGTCATGTTAATACTAGCCTGCACTCACCCCCAGACACAATAATGAGGAAAGAAATAATACAAGGCAAGATAATATCAGGTTATTCCTCTCCAGTTCCAAAGCTCCATGAGTCCGTTGATAAGCCCACAAGTCGACATGTAAACCTGGGGTTCCATTTTCATATAGCTAATTTCTGCCCTTGTATTAAATAGGAAGAGATCAAATAATGAACAAAAGCAGAGAGCGAGACAGAGAGACAGAGAGACAGAGACAGAGACAGAGTCAGAATCACAGACAAATAGATGTAATAATCTCTGGTCATCCCTGAGGGAGTGTGATGAGGAGAAAGCATCCTTAGTTGGTAACATTCCAACCGCAGTTGTTTTGCCTTATGCCCTGAATTTTCAATAAGGTTGCTAGTAACTATTTATTCAAAACATAAAACAGAAATTTCTTTATGCATGAATATATATCACTGATCAAACACCTTACTAAAAAATTTGCAAATAATAAACCTACAATTTAGAAAAGGAAATATACAATGTAAATAAAAAACAGAGGATTTTAAAGTTGAAACGAGACTTTAGTAAATAGCTTCAAGTGAAAAGCCTTGTCAATTCAAAAACTCATTTTTGGTACCAAGACCTACTGCCTTTTAGTTCTTTGAATGAGAGACAGCCGAACATTCTAAATGCCAATATACTCAACCAAATAGTGTAGACAGTGGTATCAATTTAGAATGATGTCAGATTTGAACAATATAGGAAACATGCTTAGCAAAGTTAATTATTTATTTCCTGTTGGTATATGATGACCACTGTGATGAGATGAGACAGATTATTTTTTTCTGCATCTAATGTCTCCATCACTTCTCCACCTGTAGGACTCCAATTATACAGCTGTATTTTATTGTTACCTCTCCCATCTTCTGAGGGCTGGAAACCCTCTAGACAGAAATCACATAGACCCTTGAAGATCTCTTTATATTGAAAACCATTCAAAAAACTCCCAAATTAAACTCCATCCCAGTGATTTCTCAATGAAGAGAGAAGTCCCATTTTGTAGCTTCAAACAAAAGGCTCGTGTCTTGTGACCTTCTCACCCGCTTCACCAACATAGAGCCCTGCTCGTGCTCACGCTAATCTCCCAAACGTTGAACTTGACTCCCAGCTTCTCCTAGCCCACCATATTTTAGTGTCTTGTCATCTCTCTCATCATCTACAGGCTAGATATCCTCTAATCTTATAAACACATTGGCCAATGGAGATCTCTGTATATTGACAACTGTACATAAAACTCCCACATTGACTCCATATTAGTGACTCCTTAATGGAGACAGAATAGAAAATTTTATAGCTTCAAAAAAGAGCCCCAATTCTCTGCAAAATTTCCATCCACTTCAGTCACATAGATCCTAGCCCATGCTCACACTAATCTCGCAAATGAAGAACATAACTCCCCTCTACACCTGGTACCACAGCTACAAAGCTCATCGTCTTTACACACACACACACTTCCCTTGCTCAGAGTCTCCCACGAGATGTTTTAGAACTTTTCACCTACTCTATCCCCAAACTAAATGTCCTCTTTCAGATTGCCTGCATCCTCTCCTTCATGGGCCCTCTCCTCTTCGGAAAGTTAGCAAAGTAAAAAGATACTTTCTCATCAAGTTACTTACATATTAGGATGCCCATAGCATAATTTTTATTTTTTCCTCTGTCTTTTCTCCCTGCTACACAATGAGTGCAGTGAGGCATGTAGCATGTTATACAAATCACACCCCCCCCTCCAGAATTAGCTGAGTTGTGAACAGTAGCTGAATAAATAACCATTCCATGGAAGGATGAGAGAACATTCTCACAGAAATTCTCGATGATGAGAGAAGGAATAGAAGGAGGCAACACTGACGTAGCTGTGGAGGGCAGGCCAGAGGAAAGTTTTTCATATTCTATATCAGGATGCAGTAGGGTGGGAGATTATGGTTTACAAGAATTAACTAGAATAGAATCAAGAAGACATAAGAGAAAATATGAGAGTGCACTATATGCAGAATACATACTTAATCATATCATGGTTCTCTTTGTCAATCCCATTTATGTGTGTGTGTGTGTGTGTGCATTGCTGTGTTTGTGTGCAGGCATGCTGGATCACAACATAAAAAGAATGTCTTATTGTGGGAGAAAATAACCTTCTGAATGCACTGCAGTAAATATAAGAATGGTTTTAAAAGAACACTTTTTGACAATGAGAGAAAAGCACCAAGAATGAAGAGCCCACAGAGAGTCAGGTGCAGAGAGAAGAGGCAGCTGGGGCGGGTGCTGCAGTTCCCTCAGACTCAAGGGACCTCACACTGACTGGATCTTTCCTGTCCCACTGGCCTCATCATGGCATCCCCCTCAGCCCCGACCTAATTGTTATTCCTGCACTCATTCCATATTTATTTGCCAACCATTTATTTATATGGTAGATGAGCCCAGCCGTTCTCTCACATTTCTTTGCAGATGCCATTCCTTTGTTATTTTTGGGCTTTGAATTTTGACCTCTTTATAACAAATATGATGAGTATACTAGTCCTGTTTCTCTTCCTTATCTAAAATGAAAAGTTCTCCCCAGACATATTCTATAAAATCCTGCTTATACTTAAAGAACTATTGGTGCCTTATTTTTTTTTTACATTCGTCCCTAAGGAAATGATGTTATATTGCACTCATTTCACTGTACTGGGCCTTGTCCTTTTAATATGAGATTCAATGAGTAAAGACCTCACTTATTTTGTCTATGTGGTTTCACAATATGTGCATTAATACAGAAGAAATGTTGCGGAATGGGAAAATATGGCCAAGTTGAAATAGTAGATTTTAATAAATGTATTAAGTCATCTAGATTAATAAGTAAGACTAATTATAAAAGAAATGATTTAAAACACAATAATATAATTACATTGATATAGATATCTAATTCTAGACCATTGGCAGAGACCTGGATAGAAAAATATAAAAATATACTTTTGAAAAGCTGTGAGGAAGAAGTATCTACTGTTATAATTTCTACCTATATAGACAAAAATAGATTCAGATGTCCTTAGGAAAGGAAGGATGTGATGATTAATAAATGAAAAAGAATGCTGTGATGACATATAAATATTTAGGTGTAAAAATGATGATAGGGGATACAATATGACAGACCGTTAGAATTGAACACAAAATGATAATTTTCACACTTTCCAACAAACGCATTTCTCTATATATGATGGAATTCAATGCCAAACACCAAAGTTGTTAGAAAAGACTCCATTATAACATATTAAACAAATTAATTAGAGTACTTAGCAAACAAACATCGCCAACTCTGGGCTCTAGGTGAGGCTGATTAGGCTCTCAGAAGACGTCAGGTAAAAATTCTCAGATTCCATCCTCTCTGATCCTTCCCTGAAATACCTGCTGGGATATTAGACTCATCTGAATGGGGTCTCTGATAGAAAGAACTCCGTGTGGAAGTCTGAATGCCTCTCTGGATGGTTGATGATGCAGACTGAAGCTCTGTCCTCAGACAAGGCAGCAGAACACAGTAAAGCATTGGTGCCACTGTGACTTAGGAATCAAAAATAACAACTATGTCTCGTAAAGCCCAGGCTTGTACGCAGAGGAGATCACTTCTGCTTCATTTAACTGCTCATTAGGCACTGTTTCAAATGTTACTCCCATCTCTGAGCCCTGATTTTCCTGTGAGACACTGGTCTGGATGGACTAGAAATTTCTCCTGTTGATTCTCTGTTCCCAAGAGTCCAGCGGAGAAGTCAAGTGAATCCTGTTTTCAAACTCATTCTCCATGATTTACCTACCTGCCAGAGGTCTCACCTCCCTGATCCTTATCCCAAACCTGCATTAAAGTTTCCTCAAATGTCTAGACTGAGCATAATGTCTATATTAGGTCCCAGAGTTTTCAAAGAATTGGCACATGGTGGGACACAAGCATTAATAGGTGTAGAAAATTGTTATATCCCTCTTTGTCAATGGGGAAACTCTGTGGCTTTCATGTAAATATTGGATACTACACACCTGGGCATAGTGACACTTTACCAAATTAATGAAGAATACTATACTTATCAGAAGTTAAGAGCTGTCTTTAGTCCCACATTATAAAAGATTTGATAATTATAAGAAACATATTTACATAATTTTATGCCTTATATATGAGCTTTTGCCTTCAGGTTTTGTCAAATTCAATTTTATAAAGTTCCATCCTGTGGGTTGTTCTATTATGAATTCTATCTCATATTGCAGAAATGAGGCTTGAAAAAGTTTAGTGATCTGCCTGAAGTTATAATCATCGTAGGGAATAGGTACTGATAGGAGTGTGTCAGGATGACTTCAGGTTTTAATGTTTGAGCCTGTGGTTCCCTGCCAGAGATCATGTTGCCCCTGAGCTATTAGGCAATGTCTGAAGAGAGGGTCTAAAATCCTACAACACCTATCCCACATGATTACATCAAATTTTGAAGGTGAGATGTGCTAGTCAGGAACACAACTTCTGCAAATTCAGCATAATATGACTCATACAAAATTATTAGTCAAGTGCAAATACTAGTTCTGCAGGACTTGTTGGGCCCAGGGACTCTGCATTTCTCATAAGCCTCAGGAAGATGCTGATGCTGTAGAGTATATCGTCTGCACCCTAAAAAACCATTTGCATGAAATTTTGGATGAAATGTGTGCAGTCACGCACCATCAAACAAAGGGGATAAATTCTGAGAAATGCTTGGTAAGTTAGGTAGCATAGAATGCACTTACACAAACCTAGATGGTTAGCCTACCACATATCTAAGCTATGTGGAATAGTCTATTGCTCTGTAGGGGAAGAAAAATTTTATTTCTACCATTCGGGGTTCTTTTCTGACACATCCTTTTAACCAAGAAAAAAGGTTAAATAGAAGAAAACCAATAAAGTTTAATAACACGTATTTCTTCTTTGTACATGGGAGAGATCCAGGAAAGCTGAGTAACTCCCCAGAGTGGCCTGAGCTGCCATGTTAACTACCATCTTTAGCTGAAGGTAGAAGTGCTGGGGTTGGATGTAGTAAGTTATGGGAGGTTATTAGAGAAAGTCCAGTAAATAAGATAAGGTTGTTATGCAGACATGAGGCATTGTCTTCTTCACTGATAAGTTTCTAGAGAAAAGGACACCTCATTTTTCCTGCTGTAGCCAGGGAGATACCCTAACACTTGGAGATTTTCCTTACTATGCAAATGTTCCTTATAAAGTGTAACTTGCACTTGGATTTCAGAGCTTATCCCATGTCCGCTGTTTCTTAAAATTACTCACTGTAAAATAATTTTTTGGCAAACTGATAATTTTGGGGTGACATGTTCTGTTGCCTTATACTTCCTAGACTACCGACCTATATAATGTGTTTTTCTACTGTAAACTTCAGGATATGGTATGACGATGACTACTTGTTTACTAGCAATGCTTCATATTCTGATGTTATCATGACTGCGAAGACTTAAGTGATAAGAATTTTTCAGCAACTTAATAATCTGTGACATATTATTTTTTTGGTATTTATTGTTTAATTAAATAATAATTATTATTTTTTTTGGTGACATTGGATAATGAAATCCAATAAGTTGAAACTGTGTACTTTAACAGTAAGTCATATATATTTTTACACTGTGTATTCACAACCCATAATTAAATTTCTGTCACCACATATTTGACCCACTTTACCCCATGTACCTCCTCCCTCTCCTTTATCCTCTTGGAAACCACTAGTTTATTGTCCATGACCATGAGCCTCTGTTTGTTTGTCCTTTTCATTTGTTGCTTTAGGTTTATATCCCACATATAAGTGATATCATGTGATTTTCAACTTTTTGTATCTGGCTTTTTTTGCTTAACATGATAATCTCGAGGTGCATCCATGTTGTCGGAAGTGGCTGTATTTCATCTCTTCTTTATGGCTGAGTAATAGGCCTTTGCATATATGTAACACAGCTTCTTTAGCCAGTCATCTATCGTAGGACTCTTTGATTGCTTCCATTTCCTGGCCATCGTGAATAATGCTGCTATGAACATTCATGTGCAAAAATCATTTTGGATAGGGTTTTCAAGTCTTTTGGTAAATACCAATAGAGGGATTCCTGGGGCATACAGTAGATTGATTCTCAGTGTTTTCAAGATCTCCATGACTGTTTTCCAAAGAGGCCGTACCAATTTTGCAGTCCTAACAGCAGTATATGAGGGTTCCTTTTTCTCCGCATCCTCTCCAGCATTTGTTATTACTTGTCCTGTTAATTATAGCTATTTTATCAGGTGTGAGATACTATCTCATTGTGATTTGATTTGCATTTCCCTAATAACTAGCTTGTTGAGCATCTTTTCATATATCTGTTGGCCATTTGTATGTCCTCTATGAAGAAGTGTCTGTTCAGGTCTTCTGCCCACTTTTTTGATGGTGTTGTCATTGTTGTTGTTATTGAGTTGTGTGAGTTCTTGTGTATCTTGGATATTAGGCCATTATCGGAGGCATTAATTGCAAATTAATTGCAAATTCTTTTTCTGAGCAGAGCTTTTTAGTTTGATGCAGTTCCATTCATTTATTTTTGCTTTTACTTCCATGCATTTTAGGTCAAATTCATAAAATCCTCTTTCAGTCCAATGTCTTCGAATATAGATCCTTGGTTTTCTTCTATGCATTTTATTGTTTCTGGTCTTATACTCAGGTCCTTAATCCACTTTGAGTTAATTCTGATGTGTCGAAATAAACAAGAATCCAGTCTCATTCTTTTGCAGGTGGCACTCCAGTTTTACTAGCACCATTTATTGAAGAGGCTTTCTTTCTTCTGTACGTTTTTGGCTCCTTTGTCAAAAATTATTTGCCCACATTGATATGGTTTACTTCTGGACTCTAGATTATGTTGCACTGGTCTGTGTGTCTATTTTTCTGGAATTCCATGCTGTTTTGATTACTGTCGCACTGTAGTATAATTTGAGTCAGGCAGAGTGATGCCTCCAAGACTCACTCTTTTTTTCTCAGGATGGCTTTGACAATCTGGAATCTATTCTGTTTCCATACAAATGTTATGATTTTTTCTTCTTTTTCTTTAAAAAAAAAGCCACTTTGATGGGTAATGCAGTAAATCTGTATAATGTGTTAGGTAATAAGGTCATTTTAACTATGTGATTCTTCCAAACCAAGAACATGAAATAGCTTCCCATTTCTTTGGACCTTTTTCGATTTCTTTTAATAGGGTCTTGTAGTTTTCATTACATAGGTCCTTCACAAGTTTTATTAAATTTATTTCTGGGTATTTTATTCTTTTTGTTTCAATTGCAAAAGGAATTATTTTTCCACTTCTTTTTCTGAGACTTCATTATTACTGTATAGGAAAGCTATAGATTTTTGAATATTGTTTTGTATCAAGGAACTTTACTATATTTGCTATTGTTTCTAGTATTGTTCTTATGGAGTCTTTAGGGTTTTCTATATAGAGAATCATGTCATGTGCAAATAATGTCAGTTTGACTTTGTTTCCTATTTATATATTTCTCTTGCATGATTGCACTTGTTAGGACCTCCCATGTTATATTGAATAACAGCGGCAATAGTGGTCAGCCTTGCCTTGTTCCCGATATTAGAGGGAATGTTTTTAGTTTTTCAGTATCAAGTATAATGTTGACTAAGGGTTTGTTATATATGGCCTCTATTATGATAAAGTATTTTCCTTCTATACTGATTTTTTTATGTGTTTTGATGAGAAATGGATGTTGTATCTCGTTGAAGGCTTTTTCTGCATCTATTGATATGATCATATGATTTGCATTTTTTAAGTTTGTTTATGTGAAATATCACATTAATTGATTTGAGTATGTTCAGCTATCCCTTTGCCCTTGAAATGAAGCCCACTTGGTCATGGTGTATAATCTTTTTAATATGTTGCTGTAGTTGGTTTGCTAATATCTCCTTTAAGATCTTTGCATCTGTGTTCATGAGAGATATTGGTCTGTAATTTCCTTTTTTGTGTGTTATCTTCACAAGGTTTCAGAATCAGGGTAATATTAGCCTCATTAAATTAGTTGGGAAGTATGGCCTCCTCTTCTATATTTTGGAAGAATGTGAGGAGAATAGGTATGAAATCATTTTTAAATGTTTGTTAGAATTTACTGGAGAAGCCACCTGGTCCTGGATGTTTAATTTTTTGTGGGTTTTTGAGGATTGTTTCAATATTCATGCCGATGATCAGTCTATTTAGATTTTCTAGATCTTCTTCTGTCAGTGTACGAAGATTGTATTTTTCTCAGTACTGGTCCATTTCTTCTAGGTTATTAAATTTTTATTATACACTTTTTCATAGTATTCTTGCATGATCCTTTGTATTTCTGCAATGTCAGCCAAAATTTCCACTATTTCATTCCGGATATTGTTTATCTGTGCTCTTTCTCTTTTTTCTTTAGTGAGTCTTACTAGGGGATTGTCGATTTTATTAAATTTCTCAAAGAACTGGCTCTTTGCATTTATTTTTTCTCTTGTTTTCAATTTCATTTATTTCTGCTCTAAATTTTGATGATTTCTTCCCTTCTGCTGCCTTTAGGCTTCATTTGTTCTTCCTTTTCTAGTTTTTTAAGATGAAGCATTGGGTTGTTTATTTGGGCTTGTTCTTGTTTTTGGAGATAGGCCTGTAATGATATGAACTTTCCTCTTTTGATTGCTTTGCCGTGTCCGTAAAGTTTGGTATGTTGTCTTATCATTATCATTTATATCTATGTATCTCTTGATCTCTGTTTTTATTTCTTCTCTGACCCAGTTAGTCTTCATTAGCTTCTCGTTTATTCTCCATGTATTTGTGGTTCTTCCTGATTTCTTTCTGCAGTTGATCTTTAGTTTCAAAGCTTTACAATCATGTAACATGTTTGGTATGATTTCATCCATCTCATATTTGTTGAGGCTATTTTTGTATTCCAGCCTTTGGTTGATTCTTGAGAATATTCCATATGCATTAGAAAAGAATGAATACACAGCTGTTTGGGGATGGAAGGCTCTGTAAATGTCAATTATATCTAGTTGGTTGAATGTGTCATTTAAGGATGTTATTTCTTTATTGATGTCTGGAGCCATTTTGAGAAGCTATTATGAGGCACTGAAGAAGTCACATAGCGAAAAGCCATGGTATGGCTAATGAGCTTAAAACAATGGTCACCTTGGTGAGCCTCATAAAGTCACCTTTTAAGGTAATGGAATGTTATACTTCTATGGAAACAAGAACATATATGATCTTATGTAATTGACAAGCATTGTTTTAGATATGTATGGTGTGCTTTGCTATGGTAACGTGGTGATTGATTATGGTATTCAAAAATCACATAAAAAGGCTATGCTAAATAAACTTGAGGCTGCAGCTCTGACTCTATGCCCTCCCAGAAAGATCTTTCCTGTCTTCTATTTTTTTCCCTTAGGCTTCACCCCCCTCTTTCAGACAATGATCGACTTTAGCCGGCTGGCTCCGGCAATTTTCTATTTAGATGTCTGTCCATAAAGGACAGCGGGGTATAAGAACCTCTACTACGATAATAATTTGGTCTGTTTCTCCCTATGGTTCTGTCAGTAATTGCTTTACGTACTTCGGGCTCCTTGATTGGGAGCATAGGTATTAATAAATGTTATATGTTCATGCTGCATTATTCCCTTTATCATTATGAAGTGTTTCCCAGTATCTTTCTTTAATTTTTTTAAGTCTATTTCATCTGATCTTCATATTGCTATTCCCACCGTGTTCAGAATGCCATTTCCTTGAAATGTCATTTTCCACCCTTTCACTTTGGGTCTGTGTTTGTCTTTGGAGCTGAGATATGTCTCCTGAAGGTAACATCTGGTGGGTTTTTTTTCCTTTTGATCCATTCTACAACTATTTACCTTTTTATTGGTGAGTTCAGTCCATTTACATTTAGGGTAATTACTGAAATATAAGGTGAACTTATAGCCATTTATTGTTTTGCTTTCTGATAGTTCAGGGTTTCAATTGCTTCGTTGTCTTTGTGTTTCTGTTTTATTAATTTTAGTTGGCTTTGTGGGGTTTTGTCTGGTCTTCTTTTCTTATATACTTCAGTTCTGAATAGTTTTTTTTTGTTGTTGTTACCATTATGTATATGGAAAGGTTATTTATATACATAGAGGATCATTTTTTTTTTCTGTGTGTGCCTTATCTTCTTTCCTCGTGGTAATTTCGATCTTTCAACCCACCCCTTTTCAATGATTTTTATCTCAGTTTTTCTCTATGAATGTTGAATTTTCATTACTATCTTGTTATAAAAATTCTCTTCTTATTACTCAATCTTCTAATGTCCTGTACTCAGGAGGGATTGCACTAATCTGCTTCTAGTTGCCTGATAGTCACTTTACTCTTAATTTTGTATTCTTTTTTTGTTTGTTGGTTTGTTATTTTGTTTTAGGTGAGTTGACCCCTCTCAATGTTTCCTGTATTGCAGGTCTTAGAGTGGACAATTCCCTCAATTTTTGTATGTTTGGAAAGGTGCTAATTTCTTCTTTATATTTAAACAAGAGCTTAGATGGATACATTTTTCTAGGGGGATAATTCCTTTCACTTAATAGTTTCGGTATTTGATCCTCTTCCTTTCTAGCTTGTAAAGACTGCGCTGAAAATCTGATGATAATCTAATGCATTTTCTTTATAAGTTACCGACTGATTCTCCTCCCTGGCTACCCTGAGAATTCTATCTTTGTTGTTCATTTTTGATAATTTTAATACAATGTGCCTGGGTGAAGGCCTTTTGGGG
This sequence comes from Rousettus leschenaultii, assembly GCA_015472975.1. Lineage (NCBI taxonomy): Eukaryota > Metazoa > Chordata > Mammalia > Chiroptera > Pteropodidae > Rousettus > Rousettus leschenaultii. The sequence goes on along the minus strand of BNJM01000244.1, from coordinate 216,276 downwards.
TTGAGATAATTGGGTGTCCTGTTCACTTTTTGAATTCCAAGCTCCACCTCACTCCTTGTGAAATTCTCATCAACTTTTTTTCTAAAAATGTTTTCTATTCTCTGTTCCTTTTCCATACCTTCAATAATGCATATTATTCTTATGTTTCCTCTCTGATAGTATCAGCCAGTTCTTTTACGCTTCTTTGATTATTTTTCATTCTTTGGTTTCTCTCTTCTTTGTTCTGATTTATTGCTAGATTTCTGTGTTCGATATCACTGATCCTTTCTACCATTCATTCAGCTTAGTTTCCCATACTCGCTATTTCATTTTTAAGCTCTTGCAGAGTTCTTTTTATCTCCAAAAGATCTATTCTGTTCTTCTTGAGGGTTTCAATCTCCTTGCTCTGCTCATCTAGTTGTGATATTAATTCTTGAAATAATTGACATGACTCATTTTGGAACTCACTGATATTTTTCAGAAGTGCCAACCTAAAGTCTCTGTCATTTAAGTCACATATTTCTATGTTCGTAAGCTTATTTTCTGGAGATGTATCTCTTTCTTTATGAGATGCCTTGTCACCTGGGTTGTTTTTTCAGAAAGATTTATTATATAAAGTTCATTTTGCTACAAAGAAGGTGCTTTTCTTTTGGCTTCCAGTAGGAGGCTTCTAAGCCTCTTGGATCGCTGGTTTATATAAAGCCTAAACAATGTCTTTTATTTTTTTGAAGATATTTAATCACACTCGCTCCTATCAGGTTCAGTCCTGTCAGTATTAACAACAGTTTTGGTAGATTTTGCTCAGATTTCCCTGAGACTCTGCAGCTAGTAAAAACCAACTATTTTTTCCCTGCATTCTTGACCCACTTCTCTGCTTTCTGCCCTGATGACTGGGCCCTGCAACTGTCTGTATGCACTTCTAGAAAAGGCTGTTCAGGGAAGTCGCTGCACCTTCTTTTCTCCTCCTCCTCCTGCAGGGAGCTCTGGAGGGTGTGAGAGGCAACTTCTTTATTTCTCCCAGTGCACCACCTCACACCTTGGATTCTGACCTGTGGTATTTCTTATGTGCAGATCTCACAATCAGATGAGCTGGTGTCCATTTTGAATGGTTTTTGTTCACTTAAGAGGTTCAACTTATTGTTGTTTCAAGGGGAGAGATCCAAGGATGTCTCTCACAACGTCATGTTTCCCAGAATACTCACTAAGAGATTTAGAAAACTATTTTAAGTATACTTTACAATATACTTATTTCTAAAGATTTAACCTAAAAGAAACTCTTTACCTTACATTTATTTAATTTACTTGCTTTTAACAATTAATTTTAGATTACTTATGAAAATTATATCATACCAAGTTGTTTTTCTTGCTGTCAAAATTAACAAAATAAATAACAGGAATTATTTAATAATTATATATCTGATTTATAGACTAATAAACCCAGGTGGAATCAAGTATTATATAATAATGAAAATTCGAAAGATATGCATATTGAAACAAAGAAAACTAAAAAAAAACAATTTAATAGCAAATGCTTTACAAGATATTGCTTCTGAAAAGCATTTGGGTTAGTGTGTTAATTTTTTTTTTGGAAATTCTCATATAAACAACTTGTTTGGTTAAGCCAATTTTGTATAACAAATTAGCAATACTCTTCAGCAATACGAATACATTATATCTAGAACATACATAAGTAGACATGCATAAATATTCAGATAAACATAAACAGAGATCTCATAGCTACCATTTAAAAATGTTAGCTTTTGTGTTCTAGGTACAGGCCAAAACTTAGAGGTAAAATGGGATCCAATTTTATTACTGGACTTTGAACTAAGTTAAGACTTTTCTAAAGTGAACAAAGCTTTACATGCTGTATGAATTCCTGGAAAGTCTTTTGAACTTAATTAATAATTAATCATAGTATGTATTCCTTTGTCTCTAGGAAGCTTGAGTTCCATTTTTTAAGGGTGCCCTTAAGGTGGACTTGTCAAGAAATACAAACGACAGTAAATGAGAAAGCAAGCATGCACAATAAAGCTGAAAATCTCAGAAAGTAAAAAGAGCAGCTATGGATTAACTGAATTTAAAGTGGCAGATTTTCCTAGAGGATGATGGCGTTGGGGAGAAGCCTGAACTCAATACCATGGCTACCCCATATCTGCAGAAGACAAAGATGGGGGAGGAGAAGAGAAAGGTTTAGATACCATTTACAATTTACTTGTAAACCAGTAAACAAAGTACAGTTAAAAAGACTGACAGACAAGACACAAAAGTGACAATGATTGAGTACTCTCCTAACCAAACCTCAGATAAACTAGACCAGTTTCAAATTTCAATTTCAAGTGGCCAATATAAAGGAAGGGGCTGTTTTTCGAGTACAAACGAACAGAAAGTGAATACAGAAACAAATGCAAAGAAACTGATTCACAAATCAGGTTAAAAGTCTTAGAACTACCCCCTTTCTAACAAGATGTCCTAGACACAAGCAAAACAAATTGGATTGCTCCAAGGGGAAAGGCAAAATGGAAGTAAGGAGTTCCTGGTTATACATATCGAGGTACACTTACTCCACCTCTAAGAGATCCGGTTGGTTCACAAAGACACAGAAATATAGATACGACAAACGCACTTAACACAGTCTACCAAAACCAAACCAAAATAAAAAAAACAAATGGGTAGAGCCCAACAATTTGGATCTTACTTTCAAATGGAGACCTCCAACTAAATTCAAAATGCAGGTGACATTGTTCCAAAGCATGAAAACCACAGAAGATCTTGTCCTGAGGGAGAGAAAGCCCAGACAAGAAGGATTTCTGGCTGCTCACAAGGGCACAACTTACTCCAGAAATGAAGCAACATACCCTGATGCAAAACGACAGTAGACCAAAGTCAAAAGGCAGGTCTTTATTCCAAACGATTTATGTGCCAAGGTCAGCCATCACCTGCCAGAAAAATTCCCTCCTGAATCTCCAAGGCAATATGATCTTGGCAGCAGCTTGAGACTCTCAAAAGGGAACCTCAGCCAGGGTTGGACTCTCATAGGCACCATCTCCTGGCTGTCTTGCCGTAGTTTGTGTGCTTTAAAAAGGTGTGAATTTAGAGTAAGGAAAGAGTTATTGACTGAGAAGGGACCAGTCTAAAAAATGGAAGACGTAATCATGCCTCTAATACAACTTGCTCGTTGGACTAGGTTAAGAGGTTTTAAGGTGCTAGGAATAACATTTATGTGGAAATGCTGGTGGGGCAAATTTTAATTGGAGGATCTTGGGACTTGGCAATCGATGGTAAAAAAAATTGTCAACCCAGGATGTACCAAGAAAACTGACCCTGTATCTCTGAAAGGGTTTCAGTGTTCAGATATAGTAATGTCCTTGTCCTTTGGTTGTGTGGGAGTGAAGGGGCAGTGGTGAGTCTTTGGTTTTGCATGCAGCTGGAGCTCAAAGTTCTCTCCTCTGCACAAGTTTTGGATGCATGACTTGCAGTTTTGGGATGTCGTCTCTAAAAAGCAACTCAGCATCTTGTCAAACAAGATAAGACCATTTTGAGCTGGTTCTGTAGTTACAAATGGAGTGTATGTACATATACATATATGTGCATTTTTGCATGATTTTCTTTCAGATAAATATACGCACATAGGTACAACAGAGACTCATTAATATTCTCACCTTTAAGTTACAAGGAAACTTGAAAGAAATTTGGAGAAAACAGACATGAAAAGAATGAAAGGTTAAGTCAGTGGAAAAAATGGCATAGATGATAGAGGCTTTGTTCATCCATCTTGCGACCATGTCAAAGTTGAAATGCAAACACAAAGCTAACAGCAAGCGAAGTCACCTGGAATCTTGATGAACAGAAGCAATATAACTACAGAGAGAAATAATTAATCAACATGCAACGGTAGAAGGTAGGAGGAGGTGAAGACACCAGGCTGCCCCGTCTCGAGTGGCTGAGTGGGATTGGGACTGTGTCAGCAGCAGCTGGCTGCTGCAGATGCCTCTTAAACGGTCGTGTCCACAAATGGACTTTTGCAGTGTATTGGTCACTTGAATTTTACCACAATTAAAATGCCAAAGGTTAAATACAAAGAAAGAATCAGCAAGAGAAAGCCAGTTAGTTACGCACAAGGGAGCACCCATAAGACTGGTAGCTGATTTCTCAAAAGAAGCGATGCAGGAGAGAAGCGCTTGGCACAAAATATTCAATGTGATGAAAGCCTAGCATCTCCAAACAAGAATACTTTACCTAGCAAAGCTATCATTTAGAATTGAAGGACAGAGAAAGAGCTTCCCAGACAAAAATAAGCTGAAGGAATTCAACACTGAGCCAGTATCACAGGAAATGTTGGAGAGACTTCTCTAAGAAGGAAAAAAAAACCCACGTGTCAAAAATATGAATACATAATTGGAATAACTACATTCTCATTAACAAGTACTTCAAATAGAAAAGAATGAAGTGCTCCAGCCAAAAGATAGAGTGACTGAAAGGATGACGAAACTGGACCCTTTACATATGCTACCATCAAGAGACTCACTTCAGATTAAAAGACAAACACGACTAAAAGAAGGGGATAGGCAAAGATATTGCCTTGATTGACCTAGAGAGTATTGCACAGAATGAAATAAGTCAAATAAAAACAAATATTACATATTTTCATGTACACATGCAATCTACAGTACAAAATAAACAACAACAAAAATAGAAAAAATTCATAGATACAGAGAATATTTTGAGGGCTACTAGATGGCAAAAGGGTTGAGGGGAAAGTGAAAAAAAGGCAAAGGGATTAAGAAGTACATATGGATACTTACAAAATTGACATGGAGATAACATAAGTAAAATAGTCAATGATGTTGTAATAAATATGTAAGGGGGAAGAGGGATACTAGATTTAGTGGGGTGATCGCTTTGTGAGTTATATAGATATCTAATCACTGTGCTGTACAACTGAAATGAATTTATTATTGAATGTCAACTAGAATTGAAAAGACAGAACTCATCAAATTGTACAAAATAATATAAGTAATTAATTGAGTATTATGCTTCAATAACCACAACCTCAAAAGAATGAAAGTTTGAATTAACATGAAATAAAAGACTATAGAAATTTAGATACAAAAAACTGAAGTGGAATGGTTGACCATAATTTTAGTAATAAATTACATATTCTATCTTAATGCACAAAGGCCTCAAAGTCAGAACCACTTTTATTTTTATGTAGTGAAGACTTCATTAGACCAGCTAATGGAACAGAATCCCCAAAGTGATTTTAATGTTTTTCTTCTACTTAAGGTGGGATTTCAACCTTATTCCCTGAGCAAGGGAAGTTAAGAGAATAAATTAAGAGGTTAATATTTACTTTCCTTAAAAACACTTCTGTTGGATAAATGTATTAAAAAGTGCTATTGTTGCTAAAACTGTAGGTGTTAAAAGAAGCAAATTTAGGTTTTACTATTTGGAAGGTCAGAACCTTAAGTGAGCCTCAGTGGTCAAAAATCAAAATGTCTGCAAGGCTGGTTCTTTCCAGAGTTTCCAGGAGAGAATCTCTGTTTTCTTCTAATCCAGTCTCGTGGCTACAGGTATTCCTTGGCTTATGGCCCTTTCTCCATCTTCAACGTCACCAATGTGACATCTTCCAAACTTCCTTTATCCCAACTATTCTTCCTTCATTTTCACATTCTACGACCATAGTGATGATGTTAGTCCCACCTGCATAATCACAGTCAATCTTTTTATCTTAAAGTCAGCCTATTAGCAAACCTATCCCAAGGGCCACCTTAATCCTCTCTTATAAAAAATAACATAGTCAAATTTTCCAGGGATTAGGGTGTAGCCATTTTTAGAGCCTCATATTCTGCCTATTACAAAGTTGTTTTCAGAACTATATTATTTGGTGTCCCTTAAGGGCCCTTGTATAAAATAAATCAACACAGGTTTTATCACAGCTTCTTGATGACTAAATACAGTAATGCATTGCACAATGACATTTCGGTCTATGAGGGACAACATATACAATGGTACTCCCACGATATTATGAGGATGCTGAAAGAGTTTCATCACCTAGTGACACCATTATCATGATAACATTGTAATGAAATGCATTATACAAATGCTTACAACTGTGTTACAGTTGCATACATTATTCAATACAGTAAAATGCTGAATAGGTTTGTAGCCTAAGAGCTATAGGGGAAGAGAATTTTTTATCCCAAAATGTGTCTCTTTGGTACTTTGATTATATTAGGCTGGTTAATTTTAAGAAGGAGCACACATGCTGAAAATCAAGTACAAGTTGCCCTTTGCAAGGGATCTTTGCCTTTGTAAGGAAAATCTCTATTTGTAGGGATGCCTCATTTGCTGTACTACGAATAGTGTGTGTGTGTGTGTGTGAGTGTGAACTTATCTCTAAAAACTAATATTGATACAAAAGGCAATGACTTAAATCTGCGTAACAACCTTATGCTGTTTACTGTACTTTTTCAGGTAACCTCCCATAACTGGCTCTCCGCTCCCCAATACTTTCTTCTGTCTTCATCTAAAGATGGTAGTTAAAGTGGTAGCTAAGAACATCTTAACTCAGGGAGTTCCTCAATTATCCTGGGTCTCTCCCATGTATATAAAAGGGATATATATTATAAAATTTCCCCCCTCCTATTAAAGTGTCTTTATTACAAGGAAATTTCAGCCACTAACCCAGAAGGGTAGGGGAAATTTATTTTTCCTTCTCTACAGAGCAATAGTACATACTGTATACGCTGGGTGTGTCATAAGCTATACCATCTAGGTTTTTTTAGTGCGTTTCATGATATTCGCAAGATAATAACAGATATTTTCTTGACATTAAGTGACACATGACTAAATATTTTTTTTCATTTAAAATTTTATGCAAACAAAATTTTTGGTGAAGAAGACCTAACTACTTGCCCCTTATTTCATGACAAGACCATAGAGAGCTTCCTACTTACAGATTTGCTCTCAGACAAGGACCTGCATCATCAACATCTTCCTGGAGTTTATGAGAAATGCAGAGTCCCTGAGTCCAACAGTCCTTGCTGAATCAGTGTCTATACTTGAACTAGAATCCTGGGTGATATATGCACACTGAAGTTGGGTAAGTGCTGGTCCAGACTAGGTTTTTTCACCTTCTCGATATGGTGTAATTCTTTGTGTTGGGTATTGTAGATATTTAGCAGCCTTCCCAGACATTGCCAAATAGCTCAGGGGCAACATTTTCTCTGGCTGGAAACCACTGGCCCTGAGTTTGAAAACTGACAGATTCCAATCCATATCTTTCCTTACTCTCATTATAACTTCAGGAATATCACGGAACTCTTCGATATGGTGTAGAGATCAGAATAGTATCACCTCATAGAATAGATTTGTGTAAAATTAAAATTTGGCAAAGCCTATATGGTACAAATCTCAAATTATATGCTACAAATATATGAAAATATATTTATTAATATATATTCTTATAAATAACAAAGCTATTATAATGTGGAATGCAATGGCAGATAATAAATTCTGTTACAAGTCTGAAATTTCTGATTGATTTGGCATGTGGCGGAGGAACAAACTTTCCTCTACCTTCAGTGTGCTTCCAGCTGGTCTAATAATCATGTAGATATAAGACAGATTAGAAAGAGAAAATAACCGAATTTAACATGTAACATATGTGTGGGAACCTCACATGTATGAAAGAGTATGGGACTGCATGTGCAGGAGAGGTTTGGAGGTAGAAAAGGAGTATGGATATACAAGACAATTTGATCTAGGGATGAGATAATGCATTTGGGGGCCTTCAAAGGGTCATTACAAAATGATAAAATCAGATTTTTAGTAAATAAAAGTTTCTCCTGCCATAAACGTAAGTCTTAAAGAAATTACCTCTGATAATCTCTTACTATGGGCAAGGCACCTAAATCAAGTTCTTCTAGGTAGTTAAAGGCACGGGCAGATGTCTCTCTTGAACCTGAAGCCAAAATTGCTCTTAGCTCAAAACAATACCTAAACCACTGCGGCTTATATTGGGGTGAATAGTTTTAAAATCTTCCAGGTTAATGTCTCGTGAAGCCAAGGAATGTAGCGACCAAAGCTTTGTATCAAAGTTATACAGTTCTCTTCATTTTGAAGAAAGAAATAGGAATTTCTTGAAGGTATCATGATTTGTGTCCCACCACAGTCAATACTTTGAAGGTCAAGGGACGTGTCAAATCATAGTCCTCAGTCTACACATTAGAGGGAACTTTAACTCAGGGTTTGCATAGGTGCTGGGAGGTGAGACCTCTAGAAGGCAGGAGAGTTAGTGAGAAGGAGCAATGAAAACAGGATTCACTTGACTTCTAACCTGGTCATTGGGGAATAAAGGATTAGCAGGAAAAAATTCCATTACATCCAGACCCGTGTCGCACAGGGAAATCGGGGCTCAGAAGTAGGAGTAACAATGGAAACAGCGCCTAATGAGCGGATAAACGGAGTTGACAATATCTCTTTTCCTGTAGTCCCTCCATATGTGCATCTTGAGCTAACAGGATATGCTTTTTGCTTTTGACTTTTAAACTGCCTCAGAATTGATGCTTTACTTTCTCTTGCTGTCTTGTCTGAGGATAGAGCTTCAGATTCCATCTTCAACCATCCAGGTAGGAATTCAGACTTCCACACAAAGTTCTCCCACTTAAACACTCCACTCAGGTGAGTCAGACAGCCCAAGAGGTACTTTGGAGAGGGTCAGAGAGGACAGAACCTGAGAACTATTTCCTGAGGTCCCTTGAGAGCCTCACCAGCCTCGCCCAGAGCTCACAGATGCCGTGTTGTTTACCAGGTATGCTGATTAATACAAAAATAATTTTTTAAATATTTAATAAGAAAAGAGTTACAAAACAGAGTTTGTCCACCTGGCACTAGCAGAGCTAAACACTCAATGCCAAGAATTGCAGTCGAGAAAGATTACCTATTCAATTACAAATGTTGCCAGCCTGGAGAATGAGAAGCTAATGCTCAGAAACTCAACTCCCTGAGTCAGAGTTGGGGGGCGTGTATTTTTAAGGGAATAGTGGGAACAGGTATGTGGAAGCATTGGTAGGGCAAGTTTTAGTTGGAGGTCCTTGGAGTTGGACCTTTAGGATAAAAAGCATCAGCACAAGGCCTTTCTGGACAACAGATCCAGTGGTTCAGAAAGGGTTTGAGTGTTCAAGTTCTGGTTATGTCCTTATTCTTTGGTTCCACGAAGAGGCATAGAGTGTGGGGGACTTTGACTGCACATGCAACTGGAGGTCAAGTTTCCCTCTGCGCATGCTTGGCTAGGCAGCATGACTTGCTGTTTTGGTCTGTTATCTCGGAAGAGCAACTTTGTATCTCGTGAAACAGGCTAGGACCATTTTGAGCTGGCTTTGCAGTTACAGAAGTGTTCATTGGAATGAGTCACACCAGGATCATTGGTAACAGTTCTATGATGGGTTTGGAAGTTCGGTTGGGTGAAAATGAAGACGGAATAGGAGGCATAAAGCAGTTCCCGTAAAATCGGAATGTACACAAGAAGTTTTGCAATTTAGGGGAGTAGGAACTCAGAGTATCAACTGCGGGGGTGTAAGTGGTGTAGTGAGGGCATTTTTAGAAATGTTTTAACAGGGACTTTATTTTGAGTATGTTTTGTATTCTCTAAGCATATCCAGATACAGGCGGTAGATACAACCTTGCAGCAGCTCTTCCTGAGGGAAACATTTCACAGTACCATATCTCGCACTGTGTAGTCGCATAAAAATATTACTTAATAAGTCTAAAGAGGAATACTAAAGAGTTTGACATTGCAATTTCTTTCATCCTATTGCTACTTCATATATTTTGGGTTTATAAGCCTTTGAGTTCACTAGAAATTATGCAATTTCTTTATAGTTTATATAATGACGACTGAGTTGTTATGATGGTTTTGGATTCCATACTTTCAAAAAATTGGAGTTCTTTTTGCTAAAGCTTTTTTTGGTTTAACAGTGAATTGTTTTATATATGTATAGATGTATTTATGTGGAATGTATGAGAATTTATATATTTTGTGTGGTCGATTCTATCCTTAAGAGTAATAAACTCCTTTTATAGGTATTGTGTTTCCCAGAGTGGAACACAGGACATACTTAAACAGCTAGAAGAGTCTACAAATTTTTACTACAATCATTTTGAACTAGACAGAGGGTTTAGAGGTTATGTACAAGAAAAAATAATGAAGCGGCATATATTGGTGGCCCCTTTCTGTTTCTTGTGTGGGGCCCTGGCAGAGGGAGCCCTTTAAGATCACAGCTCTCTTACACTTGTGGAATCCACCATTATCCATCATCATCCTAGTGCCACCAATGTGTGTGTCTGAGATGACATCTGCATTCATTCTAGATGCTATTATAAATTCATTATTCAGTTATTTTATATAAGGAAGTATAAATGACCTTGTTTGATATACTTCTGAAAATATCTATTTGGATTCTTTTATATAAGGACTCTGAAATGACAGCATTTATTACTGATTTAAAAAATTAGAGTGAGCAGAATAAGAGCCTCCAAAAGATAACCAAATCATAATCTCCAGATATTTGTAATATGTTATTTTTTGTAACAAAGAAGGATTAAGGACCAGATGAAATATGTTGCCTAATAAGCTGCCTTTATGATATTATTGGCCCTGATTTTGCAGGTGGGAAAATGTTATCACAATCATCCGAGAATTGGGAAGAGAAAGAAATAAAAGTTGGAGTCTTTGGGAGTTTGGAAGATGCTAAAGTGCTAACTTTGAAGTTGGAGAAAGGGCCATGAGCCAAGGAATGCCTGTGACCATGGGAAGCAGAAATGGAGAGAAAACAAATTCTCTCCTGGAGCCTCCAGAAGAAAAATACCTGACAGACAACTTGATTTTAGTCCATTGTCTCTTCAGACTTCAGACCACCTGAACATTAGGTGAATTGATTTGTCTCTTTGAAACCCGTCAGTGTGATGTTTTGTTTCAGCAGCAATAGCTATGTTATACAGACATTTATTTAACAACTGATTTTGGAGAAAAGTGACTTTAAGGGTCTCAACTAATTTATTTTACTTCCCTTGGGTGAGGACATTTTGTGTCGAAACCCTTACTTAATAGAAGAAGAAACCAAGGTCAAATTGGGGATTTTGCCCCATTCTCTGATACAGAGAATTTCCCATTGCATAAATGTAAATGTGGTTCTGAATTTGAGGCTGTTGGACATTAAGGCAGGACCTTAATTCATTATATAAATCATGGTCATGGACAACAGACTAGTAATTCCTGAAGGGTAAGGGGGAGGAGGAAGATGGGGTAAAATCGGTCCAATATGTGATGATAAGAAGAAATCTAACTATGGGCGATGAACACACAATGCTTTACTGTTGCATTGTAGACCTGAACCTTACTGGATTTCGTTTACCATATCACCAAAAAAAAAAATTGTAAAAATAAAAAAGAGTAGCAGTTATTCACATGGGACTAATATCATCATCGTTGGCATAGAATGTATAAAATGAAGGAAGAAAAGTTGAAACAGAGGGACATTGGAAGATGCAAGACTGTTGGCCTTGAAGGTGGAGATAGGGCCATGAATCTAGGAATGATTGTGGCCATGAGAAACTGGAATAGGAGAGGAAAGAAATTCTCTCTTGGAACCTCCAGAAAGAATGGGTCCTGCAGAATTCTTGATTTCAGGCCATCGTCTCCTCAGACTTCTGACATCCAGAATTTTACACGAATATTTTTTTTCTTTTATACCCATTAGTGTGATGTTTTGTTGCAACAGTAAATAGCAATGGTATACAGACATTTATTTAATAACTGTTTTTGGAGGAAAGTGACATTAAGGCATCTCGGTTCATTCATTTTGCTTCCTGTGGGTGAGGACATTTTGTCTGGAAGCCCACACTAATTAGAAGAAAAAATCTAAAGTTCAATTGTAGATATTGTCCCATTACCTGGTACAGAGAATTAACCGTTGTATAAATGTAAATGTGGTTCTGAATTGGAAGCATTTGGACATTAAGATAGGGCAATATTTCATTATTAAAATTAAGGATAAGCATTCTACAATCAAGTTTTTGCTCTATGTTTTTACATTTTAAAAATTTTTATGTTAATTCAACCTAACAATATTTTCCTTTCTATACTCTCCAATATTCTCTCTCACTTTATTTCAACATAAAAAATGGGTTACTGAGTCTGTTTATGTGCATATATGTGAGTGAGTGTGTTTATTTATTAAATAATCATATATAAATACATGTATACATAAGCAGACTACTAGCCAATGAGAGAATTCTTGGCCTCAACCACTTTTTCCACAGATTTCATGTGTTCTGCACCACAATTATCAGAAATATTATTATCCAGTTTTACCATCAGAAATAAGAAAACAGGCTCAGGGAGATTCCAATTTTTATAGACATGTAAAAATGCAATTAAATCTTTCATACAGTTCCTTGAACGATGTGTAAACAGACCCATTCAAAATAAACAATTAATTTGTAGGTCCCTTTGATCCAGCAACTTGTACATTTTAAATATGTGCTATATATTGCATGTAATTACACTCTAGTCAAATAACAAACAAGAACAAAATCTAATGATTCCTCGTTCTAGATAACATATAGAGCACGGGTAGCTTGAGTCATGCTTTAATGGAAAAGGGAGAAATAACATTTGGTAGAAAGCTAAGTGTTTTATATGGCTATAAAATAGTGACAGTAATTTAATGAAAATTACTTTTGGTAAACTCACTTTTTTTGTAAACTAGAAAATTATACTGCATATATAAATAAATAGTCATAAATTGGTTCACGACAGGGGAATTTTACAGCCTCACACAACATCATGGATGAGCTGGAGATACACAATGTACAGACTACCAGATGATACTGACCCATGTGTATCTGAGCAAAGATCAGAAAAACTCCCAACATACAATCCCATTTGATATAAATGATATCATTTAGGTCAGCCTGTTATGTAGCATTAGCTATTAATACAATAAAAAGAATGAATGAGGACAATTATAATTACTGGTTATTTTTAAATTATGGGCATGTGTTCTGATATTTGGGCATAGCATTTATAATCATTCTGTTATTTAAGTTTATTTTGGATAACTGGTTTAACAATTGTCTCCATTAAGGGTCACTTTTACGTAACCAGGGGAGGTTGGAAGGAAGTGCATTTTAGCAGAAACTCTGAGGAAATCCTAAGATGGGGCAGGAATTCAAGTTCTCCTGTGAATCACGCTGTGATCATGAAGATGGAAGAATTTCCTGCATACGAGGAGCTATGAAAGTGATGACAGTGACATTGTTCCTTCACTATCCAGTTAGTCATTATGACAAAATTAGAAAAATGAGATTTTTTTTAGACAGTAGAGGAGTCATATTTTTACGCAGCACTGACGTTTTAGAGGACAAAGAGGAAGGTAATTTAGTAATGAAATGTAAATACATTTGATTCAACCATTCTTCACCTCAATGAAAACAAACCCTCACACGTGGAATCCATCTTCTATACTTCAGGAGTTTATTACAGCATGGAAAATAAATCTGTGCATAGTAATTATGAGTAATGCTTCTTCGTATATAAGGTCAATTTTTCTAAAGAGCATATCAGATGACTTAGTAATCAAATTTGTGACTCTACTTGGAGATATATAGTAGATAATCAATTTTTTTTTCCTAGGTACTATGGGAGTAATCCTGGACACCAAAATCAATAACAGAATAAAAGCAGAAGTCCAGTTCAAACCAGCAGAATGTTAAAGTCCACATTATCATTAAGAGCATTTAAGGGAGTGAAATAAAATAGAAGAGACCCAAAGTGAAAACTATTTCACTTTTTCTGTGAAAAATATCACATAAATGAACATAGTCGAGAAGTGAAGTTTGCTATCTGTGAGTTATTCAACTCATGAAGACTCTTTAGTAACACAAATGAGAACTCTAAAGATGATATGACCACATGAGAAGAAATTTTTTTATTTTTATTTTTTAGGGCTCTGGTTTAACTGTGTTTACTATAAAATGTACTAGTGGAGGATGGACAACAAGGTGAAAGCATTCATCACAGGGTAACTTGATAGATAGCAGGATCCTATCTGGAATTTAAGGAACTGATTCTATTCTGGCTGGGGGTAAACCCACATAATTAAGTTATAAAATTATCACTCTGAATTGAGGAATAGAGGCATTTTGTTGTAGACATATTTCCAACTGTAGATGCTAACTTTAATTTAGAGAAGAAAAACACTCACTGCATTAATATTATGGGTTAGAGTTTCTTATACTTTTCCTAAATCCATCTACTATTTTTTTTTCTTTTGATGCTGTGGTAGAAGAGTACCATAACCCTGTCTCTGACATGGTCTTTAGCTTCAGAAAGTCCATCAGTCCTGTAGTTGTCTGTCATTGCTAACTCTGTTGCTTGGAGAGGCCTCAGAACTCTGGGTTTGTCAAGTAGCATGCTCACCACTTAAGCTCTTTCTGCTTATAGAACATGTATCATGCAGTTCTAACCATGGCACAATAAAACTGCTGTGAAAGATGAGTTTGCATGGTAACTGGCTAATTTCTCTTCAACTGTGTAATCTTTGCACACTGAACACTCTAAACACATATCAACTTGATCCTGAGTTTCTGTCACTGTTAAAAGAGATGTGATCTTCCCCTTGTCAGCTTGTGGAGGCCCTGTATTTTCTAGTTTTCTTAAAAGCTGCATTTTGTTGGCATCGAGCCCTGAGTGAACTCCCATGAATACTCCCCGAGATTGGAGTGCAGCATCCCCCTCCAGGAAAAAGGGTATGGGGATCCCGGAACTGCAGAATTTGCAAACACTCCAGCAAAGAACTATTGTATTATTCTTTCCATAGCTGGAAATCTACAGAAATGAGTACTCCTATGCGATCTATATCTCCGAATCATTTGCAACCTTGAAGGCCGACTTGGTGCCCAGAGTCAGTGTGGGTTTGGTGACCTCTCTCATTGGCTCTATTACCTTGATCTAGTGGATTGCTAGTTAGAAATTGCCTAAAATCTTGTATAATCATTGTGAGGTTTAAATGGTGCCAGAGCTCTTCAAAATGTGTTATTTTTACCTGGCTGCCACCACCACCAAAAAAACTGGAATCATCTGTCACTTCTTCAATAAAGCATGATTCATATCTGGGGCAATCTATATTCTTGGGATTTGGGGCTGACCTTGCCCTTTCTAAAGTGGCAGAAAAACTAGTGTTTGGCAGTAGCGGTCCCAGAGTGCACCTCTGCTGCCTCTGCAGACACTTCCTCAGTGTGGCCATCTGTCTGTTCAGGAGCCAGTGTTCATCATGGTAGTTGACCCAGCACAGAGAGGCAGCAGAGCAAAAGGAGATAGGGCAGAGAGTGACCTCAAGGCCATCTCCCAACACCAAAGAGGCACAGGGCAGAAGGATTTATTTTTGAGATCGATATGTCTTCAACAATAAATGGGATTTTCCAACTATTTCTGGTTTAAATCTCAAAACACCTTTGTGAGAATGGAAAAATGGATGGAGAAAATATCTATATATTTGAGTAGAAAGCATGGTAAACAATTACTTACACTGGATAGAGAAGGTGAAAAAATAAATGGAAATTGCAGCACATAAATAAAGGAGGCATATTCTATTTCCACAAGTTTCTGGTTCCAAGGCCCTTAGCCCTCCAAACACAAAAAGTTCTTCAGCACCAGGAAAGTTGTCCCTTTTATAGCTGCCATTCCACAGAATCTTTTCAAAGCCCCCTTTATGTCTTTGTTCCTGAAACTGTAGATGAAGGGGTTCAGCATGGGTGTGACCACGGTGTACATCACAGAGGCTACTGCACCTGAATGTGAGCTGTGGGTAGCAGCAGAGCAGAGGTACACCCCTAGACCTGTACAATAAAATAAGAAGACAACAGAGAGGTGAGACACACAGGTAGAAAATGCTTTAAACTTCCCTTGAGCTGATGGGATTCCACGTATGCAAGAAACAATCTTGGAGTAGGAATACAGGATACCAGCAAAAGGAACACCAGCCAGCACCACTGCAAAAAAATATATCACCAGGTTATTAAGAAAGGTGTCAGAACAGGCAAGTTGGATCATCTCACTGATTTCACAGAAAAAGTGGGGGATTTTCAAGACTGTACAGAAAGATAATTGCGATACCATTAAGCTTTGTAACAAGGAATTAACGGCACTCATGATCCAGGACACCAGAAGCAGCAGTCCACAGAGCCGGGAATTCATGATGACTTTGTAGTGCAGGGGGTGGCAGATGGCCACAAAGCGGTCATAGGCCATCACGGTCAGAAGGAAGTCATCCAACGCTGCAAAGAGCATAGAAAAGCACATCTGTGTGATGCAGCCTGTATAGGTTATGACTTGGCTCTGTGTTTGGATGTTCACCAGCATCTTTGGGATGGTGCTGGAGACAAAACAGATGTCCACAAAGGAGAGGTTGCAGAGGAAGAAGTACATGGGTGTGTGGAGGTGGGAGTCTGAGCTGATGGCCAAGATGATGAGCAGGTTTCCAAACACGGTGATCAGGTACATGGAGAGGAAGAGCCCAAATATGAGGAGCTGCCGTTCTGGTTCCTCTGAAAATCCCAAGAGAAGAAATTCTAAAATTTGTGTCCCATTTCCTGGTCCCAAGTGGTGAATGTTTAGACTGAAAATGAAAAAAAAAATGATTAATTTTTACACATGCGTATTACTCACATGTGAAATGCTACAATTTATATTTTAACTTTAAATCGTATATGTGACATATGTATGATTTTGTAGAGATTTGAGTCCCTTTAAGAAAGTAAAGTCATGTAACATCTCTAATTATAAATTACTGTGTTCCTCTTAGCAATTTGTGAAATAACTCATTTTTATATTGCTTTAATGAGAAATTCTTTTACGCGCTGAGCAATAAATGCTGAGTTGTTGCCATTTTCTAGACAAGCAGTACTGGGTGCTGAAAAACAGAAGTCCCTATAATCCAAAGATAGAGAAGGAATATATGAAAGTGAAAAATCATACACAATGTTAGATGGTGCATGTGCTTTGAAGAAAAGGAACGTAGGTATACAAGATCTTAGACGTGCATTTTATTTTTAATGGAATTGAGAAAGACTTGAAAACAAGGTACTGTTTGAACAGAGACTTTAAGGGAGACACAGGAAAGACAACAGATTTGGGAGAAGTGTGTAGCCTGCAAGGGAAAGAGCCAGTGCAAAGGTCCTGAGTTTGGCAGTTGCCTCAAGTCATCACACACAAGGAAGCGATGTGGTAAGTGGAATAAAAAGAGGGAGTGGATAAAAATGCTGTGGAGGAATGTGGAAGAATGACATGGCCTGTATGCTACAGATGAAACTTCAAGACCCAGGAATTACACAATTACATATTGTTCCTTTATTTTCTTTGCAAGGGTTACTGTGAAAAGTGATACCTTCTTTATTTCCATCTCTTCATTGACATTCAGGATCTGCATTTTAAAGAACACATTTCAGAGTATGTGAGCTATATACCCCTGCCCCAACAGTGGAGAAATGCTTAGCTACACAAAACACACACAATCACACCCACAGACATACACACTGTGTCCTCCTGGGATCATGTTAATACTAGCTTGTACTCACCCCCAGGCACAATAATGAGGAAAGAAATCATACAAGACAAGATAATATCAGGTTATCCCCTACAGTTCCAAAGCTCCATGAGTCCATTGATAAGCCCCCAAATCAACATGTAAAACTGAGGTTGCATTTTCATTTAACTATTTTCTGCCCTTATATTAAAATTAGTCAAATAGGAAGAGATCGAATAATGAAAGATAAAGAGAGGAGAGAGAGACAGAGAGACAGAGACAGAGACAGAGTCAGAGACAGAGAAAGATATAGTAAAGTCTGGTGATCCCTGAGAGAGTGTGATAAGAAGAAAGCATCTTTAGTTGGTAACATGCCAACTGCAGTTGTTTTGTCTAATGCCCGGAATTATCAATAAGGTTGCAAGCAACTATTCAAAACAGAAAACAAAAATTTCTTTATGCATCAATATATCTCACAGATCAAACACCTTGCTAAAATATTTGCAAATAATCAACCTACAATTTACAAGAGGAAATATACAATGTGCAGAAAAAAACGAAGGGTTTTAAAGCTGAAATAAGACTTTAGAAAATAACTTCAAGGGCAAAGCCTTGGAAATTCAAAAACTCGGTTTTGATAGTAAGATCTACCACTTCTTAGTTCTTCGAATGAGAGACAGTTGAACATTCTAAATGCTAATATCCTCAAACAAATAGTATAGACAGTGGTATCAATTTAGAATGATGTCAGATTTGAACATCATAGGAAACATGCTTAGCAAAGGTAATTATTTATTTCCTGTTGGTAAGTGATTACCACTGTGATGAGATGAGACTGATTATTTTTTTCTGCATCTAATGTCTCCATTACTTCTCCACCTCTATGACCCCAATTGCACAGCTGTGATTTATTGTCACCTCTCCCATCTTCTAAGTACTGGAAACTCTCTGACAGAATTCACATTGACCCATGAAGATCTCTTTATATTGAAAACTGTTCATAAGACTCCCAAATTAAACGCCATCCCAGTGATTTCTCAATGAAGAGAGAAGTCAAATTTTGTAGTTTCAAACACAAAGCTCGTGTCTTGTGACATTTTCAACCCTTTCACCTACATAGAGCCCTGACCGTGCTCACACTAATCTCCCAAACATTGAACTTGACTCCCAGCTTGTCCTGGCACCACAGCTACAAAGCTCAGAACCTTTATGCTAATGCTTCCCTCTGCTTGGAGTCTCCCCAAGAGACATTTTGGAATTTTTCAAACCCTCTCCATCCTCCAAACACCAAGTCCTCTTTCAGATGGCCTGCATCCTCACCTTCATGACCCCTTTCTTCTTCTGAACATTAGCACAGTAAAAAGATACTTTCCCATCTAGTTACTACATATTAGGATGCCCATACCATAATTTTTATTTATTTCTCTGTTTTTGTCTTTTCTCTCTGCTACACAGGGAGAGCGGTGAGGCATGTAGCTTGTTAAACAAATCAACACCCTCCCACCAGACTTAGCTGAGGAGTTAACAGTAGCTGAATAATAAATAAATAATCATTCCATGGAGGGATGAGAGGACATTCTCACAGAAATGTTAGCGATGAGAGAAGGAATAGAAGGAGCAACACTGATGTAGCTGTGGTGGACATGCCAGAGGAATGTTTTCAATATTCTATATAGGGATGCAGTAGGGTGGCAGATTATGGTTTGCAAGAATTAACTAGAATAGAATCAAGAAGTCATAAGAGAAAATATGAGAGTGCACCATATGTAGAGTACATACTTAATCATATCATGGTTCTCTTTGTCAATCCCATGTATGTGTGTGTGTGTGTGTGTGTGTGTGTGCACGCACATGGTGTGTGCGCATGCTTCACGTATGCATTGCTGTGTTTGTGTACAGGCATGCTGGATCACAACATAAAAAAAATATTTTATTTTAGGAAAAAATAAAAACCTCCTGACTCCACTGCGATTAATATAAGAATAGTTTTAAAAGACCACTTTTGACAATGAAAAAAAAAAAGCACCAAGAATGAAGAGCCCAAAGAGAGTCAGGTGCAGAGAGAAAAGGCAGCTGGCGGGGGTGCTGCAGTTCCCTCAGACTCAAGGGACCTCACACTGACCGGACCTTCACTACCCCACTGGCGTGATCACGACATCCACCTCAGCCCTGATCTAATTGTTATTCCTGCACTTATTCCATGTTTATTTGACCAAACTTATTTTTATATGGCACAGTGGTAGATGAGCCTGGCTATTCTCTTACTTTTCTTTGTGGAATTCTTTCCTTTGTTATTTTTGGACTTGGAGTTTTGATCTATTTGTAACAAATATGATAGGTACACTAGTTCTGGTTCTCTTCCTTATCCAACATGAAAAGTCCTTCCCAGACATATTCTAGAAAATCCTGCTTCTGCTACAACTATTGGTGCCCTTTCTTTTTACATTTGTCCCTGAGGAAATGATGTCATATTGCACTTATTTCACTGTATTGGGCCTTGTCCTTTGTAATATGAGATCCAATGAGTAAGGACCTCACTTATTTTGCCTATGTGGTTTTATAATATGTGCCATTAATTGAGAACTAATGTTGAGAAATTTGGAAATTTGACCAAGTTAAAATAGTAGATTTTAATAACTGTATTAAGTAAACTAGATTAATATGTAAGAATAATTATAAAAGAAAAGATTTGAAACACAATAATTTAATCACATTGATATGGATCTCTAACTCCAGAGAATTGGCGAAGACATGCACAGAAAAATATAAAAATATACTTTCGAAAAGCTGTGAGGAAGAAATATCTGTTATATTTTCTATCTATATAGACATAAATAGATTCAGATAACCTTAGTGGGATAGATGATGATTAATGAATGAAAAAGAATGATGATCAAATGATGGGTGAAGACATATAAGTTATTACGTGTAAAAATACCGAGGAGAGACAAAATATGACAGATTGTTAGATTTGAACAAAAAAAATATATAATTTTCATGCTTACCCCAAATACATCTCAGTATATAAGATGGAATTTAATGCCAAACAGCAAAGTTGTGAGAAAAAAACCCTCCAATTTAACAGATTAAATAAATTAAATAGCCTACCTAGCAAACAAACATTAATATCTCTGGGCTCTGGCAAGGCTGGATAGACTCTCAGAAGACCTCAGGTATAAGTTCTGAGGTTCCATCCTCTGACCCTTCCCTGAAATACCTGCTGAGCTATCGGACTCATCTGAATGGGATCTCTGGAAGGAAGGACTCTGTGTGGAAGTATGAATGCCTCCCTGGATGGTTGATGATGCAGACCAAAGTTCTGTCCCCAGAAAAAGCCACAGAACGAAGTAAAGCATTGATTCCATTCGAAATTAGAAATACAAAATAACAAATACGTGTTGTAAAGTCCAGGCTTGTATGCACAGAGAGGTGATCATTTCTGCTTCATTTATGTGCTCATTAGGCACGGTTTTCGATGTTACTCCCACCTCTGAGCCCCAATTTCCCTGTGGGACACTGGTATGGATGGCCTGGAAATTTTTCCTGTGATTCTCTGTTCCCAAGAGGCAAGGTGAGAAGTCAAGTGAATCCTGTTTTCAAACTCCTTCTCCATGATTCTCCTACTTGAAAAAGGTCTCACCTCCCCGATCTTAACCAACCCTGCATTAAAGTTCTCTCAAAAGTCTAGACTGAGGATGATGTTGGTATTAGGTCCCGGGGTCTTCACAGAATTGGAACATGGTGGAACACAACCCTTAATAGGTGCAGAAAATTGCTATATCCCTCTTTGTCATTAAGGAAACTCTGTGGCTTTCATGTAAACATTGGACACTACACACCTTGGCATAGTGACACTTTACCAAATTAATAAAGAATACTATACTTATATCAGAAGTTAACAGCTGTCTTTAGTCCCACATTATAGAAGATTTGATATTTATAAGAAATGTATTTACATAATTTTATGCCATATTATCTGAGCTTATACCTTCCTTCGGGTTTTGTCAAATCTCAATTTTATAAAGGTCCATCCAGTGGGTTGTTCTATTATGAACTCTATCACATTGCTGAAATGAGGCTTGAAAAAGTTTAGTGATCTGCCTGGAGTTGTAATCATAGTAAGGAACAGGTGCTGATTGGAATCTGTCAGGATGCTTTCAGTTTTAATGTCTGAGCCTGTGGTTCCCTTCCAGAGATGATGTTGCCCCTGGGCTATTAGACAATGTCTGAAGAGAGGATCTAAAATCCTACAACATCCATCACAAATAATTATGTCAAATTTTGAAGGTGAGATGTGCTAGTCGGAACCAGCACTCCTCCAAATATAGTGTGCATATGAGTCATGCAGGATTGTAGTTCAAATGCAAATACGAATTCATCAGAACTCTTTGGGCTCAGGGACTCTGCATTTCTCGCAAGCTCAAGGAAGATTATGATGCTATAGATTGTACATCATCTGCACCCAAAATACCGTTTGCTATAACTTTTGGATGAAATGTGTGCAGTCATGCACCATCAAACAAAGGGGATAAATCCTGAGAAATGCATGGTAGGTTGGGTAGCATAGAGTGCACTTACACCAACCTAGCTGGTAGCCTACCACACATTTAGGCTATGTGGCATAGTCTATTGCTCTGTAGGGAAGGAAAAAAATTGTTTCTACCCTTCTGGGTTCTTCTCTGTCACATCCGTGTAACCAAGGGCAGTTTAATAGGAGAAAACCAATAAAGTTTAACAACATGTATTTCTTCTGTGTACATGGGAGAGATCCAGGAAAGCTGAGTAACTCCCAGAGTGGCCTGAGCTGCCGTGTTAACTACCTTCTTTAGCTGAAGGTAGAAAAAAGTGCTGGGGTTGAGTGTACTCAGTTATGGGAGGTTATCAGAGAAAGCCCAGTAAATGAGGTAAGGTTGTTATGCAGACATAAGGCATTGTCTTCTTCATTGATGAGTCTCTAGATTAAAGGACACCACCCTTTCCCTGATATAGTCAGGGAGACACCCTTACAATTGCAGATTTTCCTTAATATGCCAATGTTCCTTACAAAGTGTAACTGTACTTGGATTTCCGAGCTTCTCCCATGTCTGCTGTTTCTTAAAATTAACCAGTGTAAAATAATCTTTATGGCAAACTGACATATTTTGGGGAGTCAAATTCTGTTGCCTTATCCGTCCTAGATTACAGACTTATATAAACTGTGCACTGCAGGAAATCATATCACGATGACTATTTGTTTAGTAATGCTTCATGTTCTGATGTTACCATGACTAAGAAGACTTAGGTGACTGGAATTTTTCAGCAACATTATAATCCGTGACATATTATTTTTTTAGTATTTATTGTTTAATTAAATAATTAATTTTTTCGGGTGGCATTGTTTAATGAAATCCAATAAGTTTCAAATGTATACTTCCACAGTAAGTCATATATATGTTTACACTGTGTATTCACAACCCATAATTAAATTTCATTCTGTCACCACATATTTGATCCACTTTACCTCATGTACCTCCTCCCTCTCTTTTATCCTCTTGGAAACCACTAGTTTACTGTACATGACCATGAGCCTCTGTTTGTTTGTCGTGTTTATTTTTCACTTTTAGGTTTATATCCCACATATAAGTGATATCATGTGGTTTTCAATTTCTTCTGTCTGGCTTATTTCACTTAGCCTTATTTTCTCGAGGTCCATCCATGTTGTTACAAATGGCTGTATTTCATCTCTTCTTATGGCTGAGTAATAGGCCTTTCTATATATGTACCACAACTTCTTTAGCCAGTCATCTATCTTAGGACACTTTGCTTGCTTCCATTTTCTAGCCACGGTGAATAATGCTGCTATGAACATTCTTGTGCAAATATCATTTTGGATATGGGTTTTGAAGTCTTTGGGGTAAATACCCAATAGAGGGATTGTTGAAGCATATGGTAGATTAATTTTCAGTATTTTGAAGATTCTCCATCACTGTTTTCCATAGAGGCTGTACCATTTGCAGTTCCAACAGCAGTATATGAGGGTTCCTTTTTCTTCACATCTTATCCAGCATTTGATATTTCTTGTCCTCTTAATGATAGCCATTTTAACAGGTGTGAGATGGTATCTCATTTTGATTTGATTTGCATTTTCCTAACAACTAGTTTGTTGAGCATCTTTTCATATATTTGTTGGCCATTTGTATGTCCTCTAAGAAAAAGTGTCTGTTCAGGCCTTCTGCCCATTTTTTGATGGGATTGTCCTTATCGTTATTGAGTTGTATGAGTTCTTGTGTATTTTGGATATTAGGCCATTATTGGAGGCATTGATTGCAAACACATTTTCCCATACAGATAATTCTCTCTTTGCCTTATTGACAGTTTCTTTTTCTGAGCAGAGCTTTTTAGTTTTATATAGTTCCATTCATTTATTGTTGCTTTTACTTCCCTTGCCTGTGAGGTCACATTCATGAAATCCTCTTTAAGTCCAAGGACCTGAGTATAGATTCTTTGTTTGCTTCTATGCATTTCATTGTTTCTGGTCTTATACTCAGGTCTTTAATCCACTTTGAGTTAATTTTGGTGTGTTGAAATAGACAAGATTCTTTTTTCATTCTTTTGCAGGTGACGCTCCACTTTTCCTAGCACCATTCATTGAAGAGGCTTTCCATTTTTCTGTACACTTTTGGCTCCTTTCTTAAAAATTATTTGCTCTTATAAATATGGTTTTCCATCTGAATTCTTGTTTCTGTTCCACTGGTCCATGTGTCTGTTTTATGCCAATTCCATGCTGTTTCGATTATTGTAGCTTCATAGTATACTTTGAGTCAGGCAGAGTGATGCCTCCAGTCTCATTCTTTTTTTCTCAGGATGGCTTTGGAAATTGCAATCTTTTTCTGCTTTCATACAAAGCTTATGTTCTTTTCATTCTATTCCTTTAAAAAATGTCAATTTGATGGGGATTGCATTAAATCTGTATAATGCTTTAGATAATAATGTCATTTTAAGTATGTTGAATCTTCCAATCCAAAGAACACGTAGTAGCTTTCCATTACCTTGTACCTTCTTTAATTTATTTTAATAGTCTTGTAGTTTTCATTACATAAGTCCTTCACAAGTTTTATTAAATTTATTTTTTGGTATTTTATTCTTTTTGTTTCAGTTGCAAAAAGAATTATTTTTCCACTTCTTTTTCTGACACTTCATTATTACAATATAAGAAAGCTATAGATTTTTGAATATTGATTTTGCATCAAGAGACTTTACTGTATGCTTATCGTTTCTAGTAGTTTTCTTGGGGAGGCTTTAGGGTTTTCTACACAGAGAATCATGCCATCAGCAAATAGTGTCAGTTCGACTTCTTCATTTCCTATTTATATCTTTCTCTTGCCTGATTGCACTAGCTAGGACCTCCCAAGTTATACTGAATAACAGCGGCGATAGTGGTCATCTTTGCCTTGTTCCTGATCTTAGAGGGAATGTTTTTAGTTTTTCAGTATTAAGTATAATGTTGGCTAAGGGTTTGTTATATACGGCCTTTATTATGTTAAAATACTTTCCTTCAATAGTGATTTTGTTATGTGTTTTGATGAGAAATGGATGTTGTATTTTGTTGAAGGCTTTGTTGCATCCATTGATATGATCATATGATTTGTGTTTTTTAATTTGTTTATGTGGTATATCACATTAATTGAATTGAGAATGTTCAGCTATCCCTGTGCCACTGAAATGAAGCCCACTTGATCATTGTGAATAATCTTTTTAATATGTTGGTTTGCTAGTATCTTCTTTATGATGTTTGCATCTGTGTTCATGAGAGATATTGGTCTGTAATTTCCTTTTTTTGTGTTATCTTCACCAAGTTTCAGTATCAGGGTAATATTAGCCTCATAAAATTAGTTGGGAAGTATAGCCTCCTCTTCTATATTTTGGAAGAGTGTGAGGAGAATAGGTATAAAATGGTCTTTGAATGTTTGGTAGAATTCACTGGAGAAGCCACCCGGTCTTGGATGTTTACTTTTTTGTGGTTTTTTTCGGTGATTGTTTAAGTTTTCATGCTGATGATCAGTTGATTTAGATTTTCTAGATCTTCTTCTGTCAGTGTAGGAAGATTGTATTTTCCTGAGTACTAGTTCATTTCTTCTAGGTTATTAAATTTGTTATTATATTCTTTTTCATAGTATTCTTGCATGATCCTTTGTATTTCTGCAACGTCAGCCAAAATTTCCACTACTTCATTCCGGATATTGTTTATCTGTGCTCTTTCTCTTTTTTCTTTAGTAAGTTTAGCCAGGGGATTGTCGATTTTATTAAATTTCTCAAAGAACTGGCTCTTTGCATTTATTTTTTCTCTTGTTTTCAATTTCATTTATTTCTGCTCTAAATTTTGATGATTTCTTCCCTTCTGCTGACTTTAGGCTTCCTTTGTTCTTCTTTTTCTAGTTTTATAAGATGAAGCATTCGGTTGTTTATTTGGGCTTGTTCTTGTTTTTGGAGATAGGCCTGTAATGAAATGAATTTTCCTCTTTCGATTGCTTTGCCATCTCCCTAAAGTTTGGTATGTTGTCCTATCATTATCATTTATTTCTATGTATCTCTTGATCTCTGTTTTTATTTCTTCTCTGACCCAGTTATTCTTCAGTAGCTTCTTGATTATTCTCCATGTATTTCTACTTCTTCCTGATTTCTCTCTGCAGTTGAACTTTACTTTCAAAGCCTTACAATCATAGAACATGGTTGGTATGATTTCATCCCTCTCATATTTGTTGAGTCTATTTTTGTATTCCATCATGTGGTTGATTCTTGAGAATATTCCATATGCACTAGAGAAGAATTTATACACAGCTGTTTAGGGATGGAAGGCTTTGTAAATGTCAATTCTGTCTAGTTGGTTGAATATGTCATTTAAGGACGTTATTTCTTTATTCATTTTTTATTTGGATGTCTGTCCGTAACGGACAGTGGGGTATTAAGACTCCCTACTAAAATATGGTTTTGGTCCGTTTCTCCCTATAGTTAGTAATTGCTTTACATATTTCGGACTTCTTGATTGGGAGTATAGATATTAATAAGTGTTATGTCTTCATGCTGCATGATTCCCTTTATCATTATGTAGTTTTCCCAGTGTCTTACTTTAACTTCTTTTGACGTCTATTTTATCTGATATTCGAACGCTATTCCCGCCGTGCTCAGAATGCCAATTGTTTTAAATCTCATTTTCTACCCTTTCACTTTGAGTCTGTATTTGTCTTTGGAGCTGAGATATGTCTCCTGCAGGTAACATATGGTTGGTTTTTTTTTTCTTTTGATCCATTCTGCAACTCTGTGCCTTTTTATTGGTGAGTTCCGTCCATTTACATTTAGGGTGATTATTGAAATATGAGGTGTTCTTATAGTCGTTTATTGTTTTGCTTTATGATAGCTAGGTGTTTTCATTGCTTCCTTGTCCTTGTGTTTCTGTTTTCTTTATTTTGGTTGGCTTTGTGGGTTTTTGTCTGGTCTTCTTGTTTTAAGATATATACTACAGTTCTGAATAGTTTTTCGTTGTTACCATTATGTATATGAAAAGGATATTTATATACATACACTCTTTCATTTTTTTTTCTGTGTGTGCCTTATCTCCTTTCCTCGTGCTAATTTCGATCTCTCAACCCACACATTTTCAGTCACTTTTATCTCAGTTTTTCTCTATGAATGTTGAATTTTCATTTCTATCTTGTTATAACAATTCTCTTCTTATTACTCAATCTTGTAATGCCTTGTTCTCAGTAAGGATTGCACTCCTCTGCTTCTATTTGCCTGATAGTCACTTTACTCCTAATTGTGTATCTTTGTTTGTTGGTTTGTTATTCTGTTTTAGGTGAGTTGACCCCTTTCAATATTTCCTGTAGTGCCGGCCTTATAGTGGAGAATTTCCTCAATTTTTGTATGTTTGGAAAGGTCTTAATTTCTTTTTTATATTTAAACAAGAGCTTAGATGGATACATTTTTCTAGGCTTGTAATTCCTTTCGCTTAATAGTTTCAGGATTTGATTCACTTCCTTTCTAACCTGTAAAGACTGCACTGAGAAGTCTGATGATAATAATGGGTTTCCCTTTATAAGCTACCATTTTCTTCTCCTTGGATTCCCTGAGAATTCTATCTTTGTTGGTCATTTTTGATACCTTTAATTCAATGTGTCTTGGTGGACGGCTTTCTGGGTTGAGATAATTGGGTGTTCTGTTGACTGTTTGAACACAAAACTCCAGCTCAATTCTTTATTTTGGGAAATTCTCATCAACTATTTTTTTAAAAAAGCTTTCTATTCTCTGTTCCTTTTCCTCGCCTTCAATAATGCATACTATTCTTATGTTTCTTCTCCTGATAGTATCAGCTAGTTCTTTTACTTATCTTTGATTATTTTTCATTCCTCGGTTTCTCTCTTCTTCGCTCTGATTTATTTCTAGATTTCTGTGTTCGATATCACTGATCCTTTCCTCCATTTGTTCAGCTCTCTTTCCCATACTTGCTATTTCATTTTTCAACTCTTGCAGAGTGCTTTTTATCTCCAGAAGATCTATTCTGTTTTTCTTCAGGGTTTCAATCTCCTTGCTCTGCTCATCTAGTTGTGATCTCTATTCCTGAAATTGTAGATATGACTCATTTTGGAACTCACTGATATTTTTTAGAAGTGCCATCCTGAGGTCCCTGTCATTTAAGTCACATATTTCTATGTCTATAAGCTTATTTTCTGGAGATGTATCTCTTTCTTTATGAGATGCCTTGTCACCTTGGTTGTTTGTGGTGTTTAATGAACTATTTCCCCACCTGGACATCAATGGAAATGTATTCTGCTGTTTTTCCATAAAGATTTATTATATAAAGGTCACTCTGCTGCCAAGAATGTGCTTTTCTTTTGGTTTCCAGTAGGTGGCTTCTAAGCCTCTTGGATCGCTGTTTTATATAAAGCCTAAATAATATCTTTTATTTTTTTGAAGACATTTAATCACACTTGCTCCTGTCAGGTTCAGTCTTCTCAGTATTAGCAACAGTTTTGGTAGTATTTTCAGAGATTTCCCTGCGACTCTATAGACAGTAAAAATCAACTGTTTTTCCCTATATTCCCGACCCACTTCTCTACTTTTTGTCCTGAAGACTGTGCCCTGCTTCAGGCTGTGTGCAAGTCAGGGAGCTTCTAGAAAAGGCTGTTCAGGGAAGTCGCTGTACCTTCTTTTCTCATCCTCCTCCTACAGGGAGCTATGGAGGGTGTGAGAGGCAACTTCTTTATTTCTCCCAGGGCACCACCTCACACCTTGGATTCTGACTTGTGCTAGTTCTTATACACAGATCTCACAGTCGGATGTGCTGGTGTGCAGTCTGAGTGTTTTTGGTTCACTTTGGATATTTAACTTATTGTTGTTTCAAGGGGAGAGAACCAAGGATGTCTCTCACAACGTCATGTTTCCTAGAATCTCACAAAAAGATTTAGAGAACTATTACAAGTATACTTATACAATATAATTATTTCTAAAGAGTTAACCTAAAAGAAACTCGTTACCTTACATTTACTGAATTTACTTGCTCTTAACAATTAATTTTAGATTATATTTGAAAATTTTATCATACCAAGTTGTTCTTCTTGCTGTCAAAATTTGCAAAATAGGTAACAGGAATTATCTAATAATTAGATATCTAATTAATAGATCAATAAACTCTGGTAGAATCAAGTATTATTTAATAATGAAATTCGAATGATATGCATATTTAAACAAGGAAACTTAAAAAACTGCTTTAATAGAAAGTGCTTTACAAGATATTGATTCCGAAAAGCATTGGGTTAGTGTGTTATTTCTTTTTTGGTAATTCTCATATAAACAACTTGTTTGGTTAAGCCAATTTTGTATTACAAATTAGCAATATTACTCAGTAATAGTAATATGCTCTGTCTAGAACATACATACATAGACATACATAAATATTCAGATAAACATAAACAGAGATCTCATAGCTTCCATTTAAAAATGTTAGGTTTTGTGTCCCAGGTACAGGCCGAAACTTAGAGGTAAAATGGGATCCAATTATATTTCTGGCCTTTGAACTATGTTAAGACTTTTCTCTTTTCTCAGGTGAACAAAGCTTTGCATGCAAGAATTCCTGGAAAGCCTTTTTGAACTTAATTAATAATTAATCATACAATGTATTCCATTGTCTCTAGGAAGCCTGAGTTCCATTTTTTAATGGTGCCCTTAAGGTGGACATGTCGACAAACACAAACGATAGTAAATGAGAAAGCAAGGATGCACAATCAAGTTGAAAATCTCAGAAAGTAAAAAGAGCTGCTATAGATTAACTGAATTTAAAGTGGCAAATTTTCCTAGAGGATAATGGTGTTGCTTCAAAGCCTGAGCTCAACACAGCAGCTATCCCATGTCTGCAGATGACAAAGATAAGGAAGGAGAAGAAAAATGTTAAGATGCCATTTACCTTTTGCTTCTAAACCAGTAAACAAAGTACAGTTAAAAAGACTGACAGACAAGACACAAACGTGACAATGATTGAGTACTCTCCTAACCAAACCTCAGATAAACTAGACCAGTTACAAATTTCAATTTCAAGTGGCCAATATAAAGGAAGGGGCTGTATTTCGAGTACAAACGAACAGAAAGTGAATACAGAAACAAATGCAAAGAAACTGATTCACAAATCAGGTTAAAAGTCTTAGAACTATCCCCTTTCTAACAAGATGCCCTAGACACAAGCAAAACAAATTGGCTTGTTCAAAGGGGAAAGCCAAAATGGAAGGAAGGAGTTCTTGGTTGTACATATCGAGGTGACTTACTCCACCTCTAAGAGATCCGGTTGGCTCACAAAGACACAGAAATATAGATACGACAAACGCACTTAACACAGTCTACCAAAACCAAACCAAAACAAAAAAACACAAATGGGTAGAGCCCAACAATTCAGAGCTTACTTTCAAATGGACACCTCCAACTAAATTCAAAATACAGGTGGCATTGTCCCAAGGGATGAAAACCACAGAAGATCTTGTCCTGAGGGAGAGAAAGCCCAGACAAGAAGGATTTCTGGCTGCTCACAAGGGCACAACTTACTCCAGAAATGAAGCAACTTACCCTGACGCAAAACGACAGTAGACCAAAGTCCAAAGGCATTTCCTTATTCCAAATGAGTTATGTGCCAAGGGCACCCACCACCTGCCAGAAAAATTCCCTCCTGAATCTCCAAGGTAATATGATCTTGGCAGCAGCTTGAGACTCTCAAAAGGGAACCTCAGCCAGGGTTGGACTCTCATAGGCACCATCTCCTGGCTGTCTTGCCATAGTTTGCGTGCTTTAAAAAGGTGTCAATTTAGAGTAAGGAAAGAGTTATTGACTGAGAAGGGACCAGTCTAAAAAATGGAAGATGTAATCATGCCTCTAATACAACTTGCTCATTGGACTAGGTTAAAAGCTTTTAAGGTGCTAGGAATAACATTTATGTGAAAATGCTGGTGGGGCAAATTTTAATTGGAGGATCTTGGGACTTGGCAATCGATGGTAAAAGAATTGTCAACCCTGGATATACCAAGAAAACTGACCCTGTATTTCTGAAAAAGTTTCAGTGTTCAGATTTAGTAATGTCCTTGTCCTTTGGTTGTGTGGGAGTGAAGGAGCAGTGGTGAGTCTTTGGTTTTGCATGCAGCTGGAGCTCAAAGTTCTCTCCTCTGCACAAGTTTTGGATGCATGACTTGCAGTTTTGGGATGTCATCTCTAAAAAGCAACTCAGCATCTTGTCAAACAAGATAAGACCATTTTGAGCTGGTTCTGTAGTTACAAATGGAGTGTATGTACATATACATATATGTGCATTTTTGCATGATTTTCTTTCAGATAAATATACGCACATAGGTACAACACAGAGTCATTAATATTCTCACCTTTAAGTTACAAGGAAACTTGAAAGAAATTTGGAGAAAACAGACATGAAAAGAATGAAAGGTTAAGTCAGTGGAAAAAATGGCATAGATGATAGAGGCTTTGTTCATCCATCTTGCGACCATGTCAAAGTTGAAATGCAAACACAAAGCTAACAGCAAGCGAAGTCACCTGGAATCTCGATGAACAGAAGCACTATAACTACAGAGAGAAATAATTAATCAACATGCAACGGTAGAAGGTAGGAGGAGGTGAAGACACCAGGCTGCTCCATTTCGAGTGGCTGAGTTGGACAGAGGCTGTGCCAGCAGCAGCAGGCAGCTGCAGACGCCTCTTAAAGGGGCCGTGTCCACAAATGGACTTTTGCGGTGTATTGACCGCTTGAATTTAACCATAATTAAAATGCCAAAGGTTAAATACAAAGAAAGAAGCAACAAGAGAAAGGCAGTTAGTTACCCACAAGGGAGCACCCATAAGACTGGTAGCTGATTTCTCAAAAGGAGCTATGCAAGAGAGAAGGTTTTGGCACAAAACATTCAATGTGATGAAAGCCCGGGATATACGACCAAGAATACTTTACCCAGCAAAGCTATCATTTAGCATTGAAGGACAGAGAAATAGCTTCCCAGACAAAAATAAGCTGAAGGAGTTCAACACTGAGCCAGTGTTACAAGAAATGTTGGAGGGACTTCTTTAAGAAGGAAAAAACTTGTATCAATAACATGAATAAATAATTGGAATAACTACATTCCTATCAACAAGTACTTCAAATAGAAAAGAATGAAATGCTCCAGCCAAAAAGATAGAGTGACTGAAAGGATAAGAAAACAAGACCCCTAAATATGTTCCCCAAAAGAGACTCGCTTCAGATTAAAAGAAAAACACGACTAAAAGGAAGGGGATGGAAAGAGATATTGCCTTGATTGACATAGAGTTTTTCACAGAATGAAATAAGACAGATAAAGACAAATATTGGATAATTTCATGTACACATGGAATCTAAAAGGCAAAATAAACAACAAAAAATAGAAATAAATTCACAGATATAGAGAATATTTTGAGGGCTACTAGATAGGAGAGGGGTTGGGCAGGACAGGAAAAAAGGGCAAAGGGATTAAGAAGTACCAATGGATAGTTACAAAATAGACATGAAGATAGCATAAAGAAAATAATCACAATGTTGTAATAAATATGTAAGGGGGAAGAGGAATACTAGATTCAGTGGAGTGATAACTTTGAGGGTTATATAGATCTCTAATCAAAAGGGTGTACAACTGAAATGAATATATTATTGTTTGCCAACTATAATTAAAAAGAAAAACTAATGAATTTGTACAATGTAATATAAGCAACTAATTGTCTATTATGCTCCATTAACCACTCTTTCCGAAAGAATGAAGGGTTACATTAACATGAAACAGAAGACTATAGACATTTAGATACAAAAATTTAAAGTGGAATGGTTGACCTTAATTTTAGTAATAAATTATGTCTCCTATCTTAATGCACGAAGGCCTCAAAGTCAGAACCACTTTTATTTTTATGCAGTAAAGACTTCATTAGACCAGCTAATGGTACAGAATCCCCAAAGTGACTTTAATTTTTTTCTTCTACTTAAGGTGGGATTTCAACCTTATTCCCTTAGCAAGGGAAGCTAAGAGAATAAATTAAGAGGTTAACATTTCATTTCCTTAAAAAAAAACTACTATTGGATAAATGTATTACAGTCCTATTGTTGCTAAAAGAGTAGGTTATAAAAGGATCAAATTTATGCTTTTACTATTTGGTAGGTCAGAAACCTTACATGAGTCTCAGTGGTCAAAAATCAAAATGTCTGCAGGGCTGGTTCTTTCTGGAGGCTCCAGGAGAGGATCACTTTCTTCTTCTCGTCCAGTTTCTCGTGGTTACAAGAATTCCTTGGCTCATGGCCCTTTCTACATCTTCAATGTCACCAATGTGGCATCTTCCAAAAATTCTCTGATTCCAACTATTCTTCCTTTATTTTCACATTCTAGGACCTGCATAATCACAGTCAATCTCTTTATCTTAAAGTCATTTGATTAGCAAACTTATCCCAAGGGCTACCTTAATCCTCCCTTACTATAAAAATTAATATGTTCAAATTTTCCAGGGAGTAGGATGTAGCCATTTTCAGAGCCTCATATTCCGCCTATTACAAGGTTGTTTTCAGAGCTATATTATTTGGTGTCCCTTAAGGGCCCTTGTATAAAGCAAACACAGATTTTGTCACAGCTTCTTGAATGAGTAAATACAGTAATGCATTGCATAATGACATTTTGTTCTATGAGGGACAATGTATACAATGGTACTCCCACGATATTATGACGATGCTGTAAAATTCTCATCACCTAGCGACATCATTATCATGGTAACATTGTAATGAAATACGTTATACAAATGCTTACCATTGTGTTAAAGTTGCATACAGTATTCAATACAGTAACATGCTGAATAGCTTTGTAACCTAGGAGCTATAGGGGAAGATAATTTTTTACCCCAAAATGTGTCTCTTTGTTACATTGATTTTATTAGGCTGGTTAATTTTAAGAAGGAGCACACATGCTGAAAATCAAGTTCAAGTTGCTCTTTGCAAGGGATCTTTGCCTTTGTAAAGATGCTTCATTTGCTGTACTAGGATTTGTGTGTGTGTGTGTGTGTGTGTGTGACTTTATCTCTAAAATCACATGTTGATGCAAAAGGCAATGACTTAAATCTGAATAATAACCTTATCTCGTTTACTGTGGTTTCCCAGGTAACCTCCCATTACTGGCTCCCTTGTCCCCAACACTTTCTTCTGTCTTCATCTAAAGGTGGTAGTTAAGGTGGTAGCTAAGACCACCTTAACTCAGGGAGTTCCTCAATTATCCTGGGTCTCTCCCATGTATATAAAAGGGATATATGTTATGAAACTGTTTTCCCTCCTATTAAAGTGTCTTTATTACAGGAAAATGTCAGCCACAAACCCAGAAGGGTAGGGAAAATTTATTTGACCTTGTCTACAGAGCAGTAATACATACTGTATAGACTGGGTGTGTCATAAGCTATACCATCTAGGTTTTTTAAACTGCATTTCATGATATTCACATGACATTTTCTTGACATTAAGTGACACATGACTAAATATTTTTTTTCATTTAAAATATTATGCAAACAAAATTTTTGGTGAAAAAGACCTAACTACTTGCCACTTATTTCATGACAAGACCACAGAGAGCTTCCTACTTACAGACTTGCTCTCAGACAAGGACCTGCAGCACCAGCATCTTCCTGGAGCTTATGAAAAATGCAGAGTCCCTGGGTCCAACAGTCCTTG
Organism: Rousettus leschenaultii; assembly: GCA_015472975.1. Classification (NCBI taxonomy): domain Eukaryota; kingdom Metazoa; phylum Chordata; class Mammalia; order Chiroptera; family Pteropodidae; genus Rousettus; species Rousettus leschenaultii. The sequence continues at coordinate 181,488 of BNJM01000244.1, read as the reverse complement.
CTGAATCAGTATCTGTACTTGAACTAGAATCCTGGTACTTTCTTATTATGAGCAAGGCACCTAAATCAAGTTCTTCTAGGTAGTTAAAGGCAGGGGCAGACGTCTCTCTTGAACTTGAAGCCAAAATTGCTCTTAGCTCAAAACATTACCCAAACCACTGCGGCACATCTTGGGGTGAATTGTTTTAAAATCTCCCAGGTTACTGTCTCGTGAAACCAAGGAGTGTAGCGTCTAAAGTTTACATCAAAGTTACACAGTTCTATTCCATGTTGAAGAAGGAAATAGGAATTTTCTGAAGCTATCATGATTGGCATCATAGCACAGTCTATACTTTGAAGGTCAAGGGACATGTCAAGTCATAGTCCTCAGTCTACAGTTTAGAGAGAACTTTAACTCAGGGTTGGCATAGGTGCTGGGAGGTAAGACCTCTGAAAAGCAGGAGAGTTCGTAAGAAGGAATAATGAAAACAAGATTTGCTTGACTTCTAACATGGTCACTTGGGAATAAAAAATCAGCAGGAAAAATTTTCATTCCATCCAGACGAGTATCCCACAGTGAAATCGGGGCTCAGAAGTAGGAGTAACAATGGAAACAGTGCCTAATGAGCAGATAAACGAAGTTGAAAATATCTCTTCTCCTGTAGTCCCTCCATGTGTGCATCTTGGGCTCAAAAGGATATGGTTGTTGCTTTTGACTCCTAAGCTGGCTCATAACTGATGTTTCACATTCCCTGCTGTCTTGTCTGAGGATAGAGCTTCAGATTCCATCATCAACCATCCAGGGAGGAATTCATACCTTCATATGAAGTTCTCCTTTTCAGAAGCCCCCCATCCCAGGTGAGTCAGACAGCCCAGCGGCTACTTTAAGAAAGGGTCAGAGAGGACAGAACCTGAGAACTATTTCCTGAGGTCCCTTGAGAGCCTAACCATCCCCACCCAGAGCTGAGAGATGCCACACAGTTTTACCAGGTACACTAATTAATGTAAAAATATGTTTTGAAATATTTAATAAGAAACGTGTTACAAAACAGAGTTTGTCCACCTGGCACTAGCAGAGCTAAACACTCAACACCAAAAATTGCAGTAGAGAAAGATTACCTATTCTATTTATTATTAATGTTGCCAGCCAGGAGAATGAAAAGCTAATGCTCAGAAGCCCAACACCCTGATCCAGAGTTCGGGTGTATTTTTAAGGGAATAGTGGGAACAGGTATGTGAAAGCACTGGTGTGGCAAGTTTTAGTTGGAGGACCTTGGAGTTGAATCTTTAGGATAAGAAGCATCAACACAAGATCTTCCGGGACAACAGACCCAGTGGTTCAGAAAGGGTTGGAGTGTTCAAATTCCGGATATGTCCTTATTCTTTGGTTCCACTATGGCCTAGGGAGGGAGACTTTGATTGCACATGCAGCTGGAGGTCAAGTTTCCCTCTGGACATGCTTTGCTAGGCAGCAAGACTTACTGTTTTGGTCTGTTATCTCAGAAAAGCCCCTCTGTATCTTGTGAAACAGTCTAGGACCATTTTGAACTGTCTCTGCAGTTACAGAAGTGTTCATTGGAATGATCCACACCAGGATCATTGGCAACAGTTTCATGATGGGTTTGGAAGTTCAGTTGGATGAAAATGAAGATGAAATAGGTGGCATAAAGCATTTCCTCTAAAATCAGCATGTACACAAGAAGTTTTGCAGTTCAGGGGAGTAGGAAAACAGAGTATTATGTGTGGGGGTATAAGCGGTATAGTGAGGGCATTTTTAGAAATGTGTTAACAGGGACTTTATTTTGAATATGTTTTGTATTCTCTAAAAATATCCAGATAGAGGCAGTATATACAACTTTGCAGCAGCTGTTCCTGAGGGAAACATTCACAGTATTTTATCTCACACTGTGTAGTCACATAAAATATTACTTAATAAGTCTAAAGAGGAATACTAAAGAGTTTGACATTGCAATTCCTTTCATCCTCGTGCAACTTCATATATTTTGGGTTTATAAGCCTTTTTCACTAGAATTATGCAATATCTTTCACAGTTTATATAATGATGACTGAGTTGTTATGATGGTTTTGGATACTGTCCTTTCAGAAAAACTGGTTTTCTTTTCCCTAAAGCTTTTAATGTTTGACAGTGAATTGTTTTATATATGTATAGATGTATTTGGGTGGAATGTATGAGAATTTATATATCTTGTGTGGTATATGTTATCCTTAGGAGTAATAACATACTTTTATAGGGATTGTGTTCTTATTCTACATTTTTCTCTTTATTATTGCCTTTTTTCCTTTTTGTGGATCAATGTGATTTTACAAATAGCAGCCACCTTCTCTCATCTTGTTAAACTCATTCTTTTGCATTCAACTAATAATCACCTCTCTGTTTCTCCTAAACTTAGTGATTCCATTTATGTCTATACAGGTAGAAAATATAACTGTAAATATTTCTTTCTCCACTGCCTTTTAAAGAGTTATTTTTATATATGTTTATTAGTCACAGGTCCAGATGTTTTAGGGCCACATGGAAGATATATGTAGAGAGAAGAGAGATTGAGAGAGGGAGGGAGAGAGAGAGAGAGAGACAGAGACAGAGAGAGAGAGAGACAGAGAGAGAGAGAGAGAGAGAAGGGAAGGGGAGAGAAAAGAATGGGAATGGACTAAGTGGGAGAGAACTTCATGCTCATCTAATAGCTTTGCCATATAGCTAACAATGTGATATTTTGAGATGAATGTATTTGAAATGGATGCCTCATAAATCAAAAGTTTAATGCCAGGCAGTACAATAGTAACATACTATTGTATTTTCTACCTGGTCTCCAGGTTTCACTGTCTCATTCAGCTCAGTGCCCAGAATACCTACAATAGTCACTGGTGAAAATTGATTATCAAGTATGTATTTCCCAGTGGGGTTGGCATGGAAACATGGAAGATATTCAGAAACAAACAGAAAATGAGATATATATGTCATTCTGAGCTAAGAATGAGGTAAGCCACCTGAGGCTTCAGAGGGGAGAAGATCATTTGCAGGACAGTAAGGAGAGCAGATGTTCAGTAATTAGAAGTTTGCCCTGTCCTTTACATAGCCACAAGAGGTGATCTCTGATGATCACTCTTATTATGGGCAAGTCCCCACATTTAAATATTTTAGGGGAGTGGTAAAAGTTTCTCTTGAGCCTGCAGAGTCTCAAGAATAATCCAGATACACATCTTGCATGTGTATGTCCAGTTTTCCCATCACCATTTATTGGAGAGAATGTCCTTTCCCCATTGGTTATTCTTGGCTCCTTTCTCATAAATCAATGACCATATATGTGTGAGTTTATTAATGGGCTGTCTAATCTGTTTCATTGAGCTATGTGTCTGTTTTTGTTTCAGTAACTTTTTAAAAAAAAGAATGGCCAGCCTAAGAAAAAGTCTTATCAGAGTTCATTTAAGCAGAACTGATGGCAATTGTCAGGAAGCATAATCCTAATGGACTGAGAAAATGCTCTAGAGAACGGCAGTTTTACACCTTATTTTATATGTTAGAATGGAAGGAGGAGATGTAAGAAGGGTTCTACAGTCATTAGTTGAAGACTAAGAAAGTGGGAGAAAGTAAAGCAGGGAAATCTCTAAAACTGAATAAAGAGTTAAACAGAGAGACACGTGCTTATTTAGATAACAGTGAGGTCTCATGGTGTGTGGGTGACAGTTGTGCTTCGAGGGGTCTGAGAAGGTGACTCTATGTTTTCATGGTACATTATCTTAGAGTCCCAAAGACAATAGACTATTTCAGAGTTTCAGATTGACCTTTGTTAAAGGCTTTGGATGTGACTATCCACCATGACCCACTTTTGGATAGGGAATTTTACGTTCAGACCACCCTGGGTGGTAACTTTGGTCTCCGGGTTTGTAAGGCTCACCATGTGGGTCTCCTCTGAACTTATCGGGTAGAGTATGTGGCCCTCTTTTCCTCCACACGATACTGTTTTGATTATCATACTTTTGTAATATAGTTCAAAATAAGAAAAGTTCATGCCTACATTTTTCAATGCTTTCTCAAGATTGCTTGGTGTTTCATGTCTCCATATTAATTTTACAATTATTTGTTCTATTTCTATGAAAAATATATTGGAATTTTGATAGAAATTGCATTACATCTGTAGATTACTTTGAAAGTGTTAAAAAACAAAAAAACAAAAATTGACTGAGTAAAATGTAGTAATCTAATTGACTTTATTAATTGACTTTATTTGTAAATGGGGCAGCATCCCATCTAGCAATTAGAGGAGAACTCCCAGACGTTGTACACAATGGAAGGCTATCATAGAAAGAAGGGTGGGGCAAGGGAGCTATTAACAACAATAAAATTATTTTTAGATCAGGACATCTTTCTTTTGGGTGGGGCAGGGGTAAGGAGACAGCAAGAGTTGTATCCTACAGATTGTCTCTTCTTTGGGAGGATGGTGAGGGTCCACATTACCTTCCTGGTGCTATTAGAAAGTTCAAGGCATTTGTTTGCCTGCATAAGCAAAGCCAAAAGAGATACAGATAGAAGTTTGCAGCAAAAAAAGTAGAGGTTTATTTAAGGAAAGGACACCTAACCCGATGACACAGGCGAGCTAGTGATCAAAGACCTGACTCCCCAGTGGTATCATGGGATAGGTTATATAGGAGAAAACTCATTAATCATGGTAGCTATTCATAGGGTTGTGGGCTCTGCTCACTAGTCGTTCCTAGGGTAGGGGGCAGTTGATCATTGCATCAGGTCCTGATGTCGGTCATGGCATCTTTCTGTCTGGTTTCAAAAAGGTGATGGTAGGGTTGTTCTGCTTTCATGGGGTTTGAGCTACAAGATGATATCCTTAGTGTGATAGAAACTGTTTCTGTGATCAACACTCTGAAGTTCTTTTCCTAAGGCAGTTCAATGCTGACCTAAGGGCTTAATGATTAAGGGAGTGGTCATGCCCTATGCAGAAACATAAGGGGAAAAAAAGCAAGTAACCCAAGGGCAGTTTGAATCAAGGAGAAAGAGAAGAAAGTGCTGAATCTTAGCACTAGACCGCCAAGGAAGGTGATGGCAATGGTTTTATCCTGCAGATTTGCTCTTCTTTGGGAGGATTGATAGGGAGGGATATTATTTCTTTCATATGTGGGATATAAAACTGAAGGCAATTAGTGAACAAAACAAACAAACAAAAGGTCATAAACACAAACAGCAATTTAGATATTACCAGAGGAAAAGTAGAGAGAGAATGGCAGATAAGGGTACAGGAGGTCAGATATATGGTGATGAAAGGAGATTTGACTTTGGCTGGTGAACAGACAATACAACATACAGATAATGTGTTATTGAATTGTATAGTTGAAACCTATATAATTGTATTAATCAATGTCATCTCCTCAAATTTAATTTAAAAAAACACAATAAAATAGGAAATAAATTAATTGAATGCATGTGACTGAAAAACTAAATGTCACGTTCAAAGGTTTTAGGTACCATTTCTTAATAAACATCACATGAGACCTTAAGAAAAGAAGAAAAAGAAAGAGAAGACAAAAAAGTCATTTTAAAGAAGTGAAGATTTGTCAGGTTACAGTGCCTTGACAGAAAATTCTGGGAAGGTTGATTAAGAGAGTTTGAAACTGTCATTAGATCCAGTATTAAATCTCAGTTTGGCATCATGTGCTTTAGCGCAAATGATGGCATTTGTCTCTGTGATTTTCTTTTTAACAGTAGTATGGACATTTTAATGACATTAATTCTTCTCATCAGTGAGCACAGAGAATCTTTCCATATTCGTGTCTTCTTTCAAACACATAAATTAGATTTGGGAAAAACACAACAGAGTGAGAGACATCCCCAGATCTCTCCCTTTAAAACGACAATATGCTGAACATCTAAAACTCAACAAAAAACACGTAAACTAGAACACCAGCACATCAGAGCATGAGATCTGCACATGGGAGCTACGACTGGTCAGAATCCCGGGTGTTGGGCGGTGGACTGGGAGAAGTAGAGAGGAGGATTTTCACAGCTCCCGGAGCTCCTTGCAGGAAAGGGGAAAGGGTGAAGGTGCCCGGAGTTATATGCGGATTGTAGCAGGGTCCAGTAATTGGGACAGAGTAGAGAAATGGGACGGGAGCACAGAACAGTAACAGTTAATTTTTGTTGGCCTGGTTGCTAAGCTGAGTTTAAGCTGTGGTCCCCATTCTCAGATCCTGAGAGTCCTCCCACCCCCAATACTTTCCGAGACCAAACACCATGGAGTCCCAGCAGAATCTGAGCTAATGCTGCTGAGACTGAAGCCACCTCTCACAACCTCTGGAGCTCCCTGCAGGAGGAGGGTGAGGGAAGAAGGAGCAGCAAGTTAGTGCTGGGAATTCCCTGTACACCAGAGGCTCGCAGTGTTGTAGGCTCCCTGTGTCTGGCTGGCTGTAGGGTCCAGCCAACAGGGCAGAGCAGAGAAGAAGCTGGCAGAAAAACAATTGATTCTTACCAACTATGGTTGCATAACTGAGGCTGAGCCACAGCCCCTAACCCCCAACCCAGAGGGCAACACTCCTGTACCCTCCGAGAAAGAACACCGTGAAGCCAAAGGGAAATTTGAGCAAACACTACCAAAACTGCTGCTAACACTGACAGAGACTGAACTGAGGGTAGCAAGTGTGATTAAATACCTCCAAGAAAATTATAAAAGCATTATCAAGACTTTATATAAAGCAGGATTCCAAGGGGCTTAGATGCCACCTAGTGGAAATGACAAATATGACAAATATAACCACAATCATAAGAGGGTTTAAATCATACTAAACATATTCTCTGATCATAATGCTTTGAAACTAGAAATCAACTGCAGAAAGAAATCAGGAGGAACCACAAATACATGGAGATTAAACAACATGCTACTGAAGAATGACTGTGTCTGAGAAGAATTAAAAACACAGATCAAGGGATACATAGAAACAAATGATAATGATAGTACAGCATAATAAAACTTTTGGGATACAGCAAAGGTGGTAATGGGATAAAATTTCTGTCATTAAGGGCCTAGCTCCAAAAATAAGAAATAGCCCAAATAAACAACAAAACGCTTCATCTTAAAAAACAAGAAAAAGAAGAACAAATGAAGCCTAAAGTCAGCAGAAGGAAAGATATCATCAAAATTACAGCAGAAATGAATGAAATTGAGAACAAACAAAAAAATAGGGAAAATAGTTGCAACAAAGAGTTGGTTCTTTGAGAAAGATAGTAAAATCAACAAACTCCTGGCTAGACTCACTAAAGAAAACAAAGAACACAAATAAACTAAATCAGGGATGGAAAAGTGAAATTATGATTATTATCGCAGAAATAAAAATGAACATACAAGAATAGTATGAGAAAGTATGCAATACCAAATCTAATACCCTAGAAGAAATGGACCGGTACTCAGAAAAAATATAACCTTCCTAGAATGAATCAAGAAGAACTGAAAAATTTAAATAGACTGATAAGCAGTACGGAAATTGGAACGATCATCAAAAACCTACCAAAAAGTAAAAGTTGAGAACCAGATGGTTTCCCCAGTGAATCTACCAAACTTTCAAAGAAGTTTTATACCTATGCTCCTCAAACTCTTCCAAGAAATGAGAGAGAAGGCAATACTTCCCAAAGCATTTTATGAAGCCAATATTACTCTGATACCAAAACCTCGTAAGGATAACAGATACAAAAAACAAACAAACACACAAACAAACAAACAAAATTCTGCCCAATATTTCTCGTGAATACAGATGTAAAAATACTAAATAAGATTCTAGAGATCTGAATATAGCAATATATTAAAAAGATTATATACCACAATCAAGTGTGCTTCATTCCAGAGAAACAGGGATGGTACTTTATACCCAAATCCACTAATCTGATACATCACATAAACAAATTAACAAATAAGAATCATATGATTATATCAATAGATGCTGAAAAAGCCTTCAACAAGATATAGCACCCATTTATGATCAAAACACTTAACAAAATTTGTATAGAAGGAAAGAATCTCAAAATAAGGAAGGCCAAATATAAAACAAATCTTCAGCCAAGATAATTAATGTTGAAAAACTAAAAACATTCCCTCTCTGATCAGGAACAAAGCAAGGGTGTCCACTATCACTACTGTTTTTAATATAACATTGGAGGTCCTAGCTACTGCAATCAGACTTGAGAAAGATATAAAAGGCACCCAGATAGGAAACAAAGAGGTCAAACTGTCACTAGTCGTGGATGACATGATTCTCTATATAGAAAACCCTAAAAACTCCACAAGAACAATACTAGAAATAATAAACAAATACAGTAACATCTCTTGATACAAAATCAGTATTCAAAAATCTATAGCTTTCCTAATCTGTAATAATGAAGTGTCAGAAAAAGAAGTGGAAAAAATAATTCCTTTTGCAATTGAAAAAAATAAGAACAAAATACCCAGAAATAAATTTAATAAAACTTGTGAAGGACTTATGTAATGAAAACTACAAGACCCTATTTAAAAAAATTGAAGAAGTTATAAAGAAATGGAAAGATATTTCATGTTCTTGGATTGGAAAAATCAACATAGTTAAAATGACCTTATTACCTAACACATTATACAGATTTAATGCAATCCCCATCAAATTGGCATTTTTCATAGAAATAGAACAAAAAGCATAAGATTTGTATGGAAGCACAAAAGTTTCCAGATTGCCAAAGCCATCCTGAGAAAAAAAGAATGAGGGTGGCGGCATCACTCTGCCTGACTCAAATTATACTTCAAAGCGACATTAATCAAAACAGAATGGAATTGGCAGAAAAGTGGACACAGAAAGTGGAACAGAATCAAGAGTTCAGAAATACATCCATATTTATACGGGCGAATAATTTTCAACAAAAAAGCCAAAAACGTGCAATGGAGAAAAGAAAGTCTCTTCAATATATAGTTCTGGAAACCTGAAAAGCTATCTGCAAAAGAATGAAACTAGACTGTTGTGTATCGCCACACACAAAATTTAACTCAAATTGGATTAAAGACCTGCATATAGGATCTGAAACAATAAAATGCATAGAAGAAAACATAGGAACTAAACTCAAGGACCTTGGACTTAAAGATTTTATGAATTTGACCTCAAAAGCAAGGGAAGTAAAAGCTAAAATAAATGAATGGGACTACATCAAATTAAATAGCTTCTGCTCAGAAAAAGAAAACATCAACAAAGTAAAGAGAGAACCATCTGAATGGGAAAATATATTTGCAAACAACACCTCCGATAAGGGCCTAATATCTAAAATATACAAAGAACTCATACGACTCAATGACAGCAAAAACACAAACGATCAAATCGAAAAACGGGCAGAGGACCTGAACAGACACTTCTTCCTAGAGGTCATACAAATAGCCAATTAATATAGGAAAGTGTGTTTAACGTTGTTAACTATTATGGAAAAGCAAATCAAAACCACAATGAGATGCTATCTCACACCTATTAGAATAGCTATAATGAACAAGACAAGTAATAACTAATATTGGAGAGGATGAGGAGAAAAAGGAACTCTCATACGCTGCTGGTGGGACTGCGAATTAGTACAGCCACTATGGAAAACAATATGGAGGTTCCTCAAAAAACTGAGAATTGACCTACCATATGATCCGGCAATTCATCTACTGAGTATTTACCCCAAAGACTTGAAAACTCATATCCCAACAGGTATTTGCACACTGATGTTTATAGCAGCCTTATTCACAGTGGCTGGGACATGGAAGCAACTGAAGTGTCCTATGATAGATAATTGGGTAAAGAAGGTGGGGTACATATATACAATGGAATATTACTCAGCCATAAGAAGAGATGAAACACTGCCATTTGTGAAAACCTGGATGGACCTCGAGATAATCATGCTAAGCGAAATAAGCCAGACAGAAAAAGTTGAAAATCACATGATATCACTTATATGTGGGATATAAACCTAAAAGCAACAAGTGAACAGAAGAAAGAAACAGAGACTCATGGACATGGAATATAGACTCGCGGTTACCAGAGACTATTAGTTAGTTACTAGTGTGGTAGGGGTGGAGGAGGGAGGTAGATGGGGTAAAGGACGCATATATAAGGGGATAAGGAGATATTGAAGTGGGAAAAGGAGATCAAAATATAGTAGGTGAAGGAAACTAGACTTTGGGTGGCAAACACACAATAGAATACACATATGTCAAAATATAATGTACACCTGCAAATTATATAATTGTATTTACCTATGTTACCCCAAAAGTCTTAATTAAAAAAAAAGATTTAGTTATACCAATAAAAAAATAAAATAAAACTCAATACCTCTTAAAAAATTAAAGGCATAAATTGCTGATTAAGGGAAACATATGAAAATTAAGAATACATGCTGATACGAGTAGACACAGATACACAATATAAGAAGGTGCACAAGAGTTTAATTGCTTTGTTATAAAATTGTTTAAAAAATGTGATTGCCGTGATTCTCTGGTTCCTTATTTCTCATGATGATGTGAGATGATAAACCTAATTCAGGTGACTGTGGTTAGAAATAAATAAATATTTGGAAAATTTTTTGAGCCTAAAAACTTTTTCAAATTGGAGTGCATATACATAAACATATGCGTGTGTTTCTACCTGACTTTATACTAAATATACATATATGCACAACAGAGATTATTTAATAATGTCAATTTAAATGTTGAAAGAAATGTGAAGAAATGTGGAGAATAGAAATTAAAAGAAAAATGATTAAGTAACATAAAATCAAAACTGTAAAAATTTAGTCATCAAGATTTAAAGTAGATTGGTGACCCTTAATTTAAGAGCTTCAACTCTGCGGCTCACATTCAAATGCCGGAGCCTTGGTGCTGTACACCATGGTCACACCCATGCTGATCCCCTGCATCTAGAGTCTGAGGAACAAAGATATAAAAGAGCTCTGAAGATTCTTTTGGATGACAGCTATAAAAGGAACAATTGTCTTGAGGCTGAAAAAGTGTCCATGGTTGCAGGGTTGAAAACATTAGAGTCAAAAATTGAAATTTTTGATCAGCTTGTAGAAAAAAACACCTGCTCCTTCTGTTTATTGTCTGGAATTTCCATTTCTTTTATTTAAACTTCTTTGTATAA